>RJWM01006775.1:0-26551 GCA_004363535.1 Dasyprocta punctata
TGACTCTGCCTCAAAATAAAGATTAAAAAAGAATGGGGCTAGGCTTTTCAGCTGAGTACTTTGGGGTCTTTAGTATGTGGACTGATTTTCTGCACTTTTCATGTTTGATTCTTGGGTGACTATTATAAAATAATTCTCTAACTTATGTGTCCTGTATTAAATTGTTTTCCTTGTTAAAGAAAAGAATGAGGCTGTAACAAGGCTATAGGTTAATTCACAGAACTAAAAAAGAATAAAAGAATAAAATAAAATAATGCCCAAGATGGAATTGACCCTATTCAGGATGAATCCCTAGGCTCACTCAGAGCCCCACACTGCTCAGGCCAGGTCTTCCTGTGAAACCCAGGAAGAGTCGCCCTCTAGCTTCTCCAGGTGTTTCTTTGGAACCTCAAAAACAGCAGGGAACTGTGCACTATGGAAGTATGACTGCCTATATCCACTGCACTGCATAACCAGGAGTGGCACCATATCCATGCTACTCATCTGTGAGCAGTTACTATGTGTGAGATCCTACTGAGTGCTAAGTGGTCTGGACCTTGCAATTCATGAGAAAATTAAAATCAGTAGTTAAAAAAATAAAAAAGCAGCAGGGGAATGCTATACTTTGTGCCATGTCGTGTTTGCTGAAATAACTGTGTAGAATTTAGTGAGAATTCCTTTGTTTCTGATAATCACATTAGAAGGGCTTCCCAGCAGAGTGGTCAGGTTTCCAGTTACAGGAAAAGAGGGCACTGATGTTTATAGATTGCCGAGGAAGAGGGCTACAAAGTAAGCTAAGGACCACAGGAGGGACCAGAAGCACTGAAATGCAGTATACTGTCTCAATCAAATAAGAAATAAGCTCTCAAGTAACCACCTGGAGAAGATGTTTCAAAACCCTGGTTGGGATTCTGAGCAGGAGAGGGAGTGAGCTGTCTCCCAAATCTGCTCAGAAGGCTGCACTGACCTGGCAGCAAGTGAGGACCATGAGAAAAAATGAGCAATCCGGACAGGGCAGAAATGTCCTCCATTTCCAGGCATCCAGCCTGGACCCTAACGGCCAGGCAGAGTTCCTGAATTGGGCAGAAAGCACAGTGCATTGGTGAATAATGAACTTGATTGTATTACAGGCAGCTCAGTTAAATAGAAATTAACAGGCAGTCTGTCAGGACTGGACCCTTCAGGGAGCCACTGCAGAAGACGAAAAATCATCCAAACTGGAAGAGGGGAAAATCTCAAGACTAACGTCACAATGGTTGGATTTACATACTTTCCTAAGGGATTAACAGAAATTTGAGATTATACTGTAATTGGAACCATTCTTTTGGGATTTCCCATAGAAATAGACCATTATCTCCTTAAGTGTGCACTATCCTCTCCTGATCGCTAAGACTAACAGTAAGCCTAAAACTAAGACTAAGCCTAAAACTAAGACTAAGCCTAAAGACAAGACTAAGACAATTGATTATTGGCCATGGTTAATGATGTCATGCTACATGCCCCACATCATTATCCAATCAATATTAGCTAAGCAGCTATACTTGTAATCTTATTTGTCAATTATAGTTCGACCCACATTGTACCCACCTCACTACTCTGCCCCATAAAAACAGTCTCAGAAGGCAGGACTGGTGCCACACACCTGTAATTCCAGCATGCAGAATGCTGAGGCAGGATTGCTGGGAGTTTGAGGCCACTTTGGACTACATAGTGAGTTCAAGTCCAGTCTAGATGACACAGGAAGACCCCAAAATATAAAGGTTCTCAGAGACATGACCTCAGGGGCAGCCCACTCAAGACTCCTCCTGTCTCTCAGGTGCTCTTCCTTTTTTTTTTTTTTTTTTTTTTTAATTGTACCAGGGATCAAACTCACAACCTCCCACCTGCCAGGCAGGTGCTTAAGCCACTGAGTCAAACTCCTGGCCTTATATTTTTTGAGACAGGGTCACACTATGTAGTTCAGGCCAGCCCTGCTCATGTTGTAGCCCAAGCCAGCCTCAAACTCATATTAATATTTTTCATTTCCCAACTTCCAATTGTACGTGGCTCATTCTTTAACCATCCACTCTCCCCAATAAATTTGCCTGACTCTTAATCTCTATTGTTTCTTGAGATTCATTCTCCGATTTTGGGGAATATAAACTTGACACATCAGGTTGGGAGTTATTTCTCTCCTGTATCAGTGGTAGCTTCCCCCCGGACATACCAGTGTGTCTCATAAGGAAACAGGCACTGTAGGCTGGGACAGAGTGTCTCCTTGCCTCAGAGGGAAGGGAGTGTGTGCTGAGCTACATCCCAGCCTGTTTTTATTTTTAATTTTGAAACAAGATCTCACTAGAGCACGGTCGGCTCCAGTTTTTGATGCTCCTGCCTTATCTTCTCAGAGTGCAGGATTATAGGTCTGCCCTGCCACACCTGAATGGAGTGGTTTTCACATTTCCCATTTCTAGAAACACTCTAATGATGTCCTACCCTATCTCCTTGGATTGTGTAATAGCTGGGTACAAACACAAACATACAAGCTTAAACGTCTGCAATTTTCTATCATTTTATTTCTTTTTTATGTTCCAGGGATTAAAGCTAGGACCTTCACATTGATCACTACTCCCCAGATTTATATGCACAATTATTTTTTGAGACAGTCTTGCTGTATAGCCCAGGCTGGCCTTGAACTCTTGGTGATCCCCCTGGCTCAGCCTCCCGAGTGCTGGAATTACACGCATGCACCACCACAACCAGCTGCATAATTTTTATGTTTTATTTTGAGTCATGTTCTCGATAGTTCACTAAATTTCCCGGGGGTGAGCTTGTACTTTTGGTCCTCATGCCTCAGGGTCTCAGAATGCTGAGATTGGTATGTGCCACCATGCCCAGCTGAACTTCTACAATTTTCCAGTTTACCCCCACTATCAAAAGAAGTTTGTTGGCAGTGTGTTTGTGCATGCCTATAATCCCAGAACTTGAGATGTTGAGGCAGGAGGATTGCCATGAGTTTGAGGCCAGTTGGGACTACACAGTGAGTCCAGAACACTCCGAATTGCATAGCAAGACACTGTCTCAAGAAAAACAAACAAACAAACAAATAAACAAAAACAACAACAAAAACCCTGTAGTTTGTCAATGTGCTCCTCAAAATATTCCAGTTGTTGATCCGCTTTGGGATCTTCTGAGCCTCAGAGGTCTACAAATTATTTGCTGGATGAATCTGGGCAAGTTCCTCTCCCTGGCCAGGTCCCAGATTTGCCAGCTGGAAGGTTGGAGGAAGTCAGCAATGCGCTTAGGTATTCTACCAAGGTTATTTGAGATTCTAGATGAAAACCACCACACCCACTGCTACTGTAGGGACAGAGACCCCCTAGACTGGGTTAGAACAGTTAAGTAGACCTGGGTGGAGGGGGGAAGATGAAACTACTTTGAGGGAAAGATAAGGTAAAAGAAAACTTACTTGAAACAGCCACAGGGTGAGAATGATGGAGAACAACTCTAAAATGGTGCTGATGCTTGACCTGGAGCACTAACCCAACCAGAACATTTCCCAGTTTATGAGGATAAGCACTAGACCAATCACAGTGGTGTTCTGTGCTCCTGGATACAAGCCAGGGGCCCAATCCCAAACCAAATCCCACTGCATGAACACATTAAGTCACCCAGAGGAGGCGGCTGTCCAAACCCCCTAAAACGATCCGCTATCTGCAGGAGCTGTGGACTCTCAGCTCTGGGGACCCTCTGGAGAAGTCTGTGCTTCTTACAAAACATCGGGCCTTCATTGTGCAACTTCTCTGGACTCTACTTTTAGTTTATATACTTGATCAAGAGTCTAGACCTGGGTGCAAGTCAAGGTTGGTGGTTGGACCATGAACACAACACTATCCCAGTGGGTGCTTAATAAACACAGATGTAGCCAGGCATGATGCCACACGTCTGTAAATCCGATCACTGAGCTAAGGGAATCACAGACAGTTTGAAGATAGCCTGGGCTGGAAGGTGAGCTGAAGGCCAGTGTGAGCTAAATAGAGACTGTTTCTCAAAATAAAAATAAATAAATAAATAAATATTTATGATTTCCATCAATACTATTCATACTTCCTGCTTAGACTGATAAAGCAATGGCTGAGGAGATAAAACTTCTGATAAAAAATTCTAGTTTAATGAAAGGCGTCTATATAGAGAATAGGTATGTGGCAAAAGAAATTTATTTATGTCTGCTCTTTGCTCTTTTTTTTTTGTCAGTACCAGGGATCAAACTCACAATCTCGCATTGCCAGGCAGATGCTTAAGCCACTGAGCCGAACTCCCAGCCCTATTTTTTTTGAGGGAGGGTCGCACTATGTAGTTCAGGCCAGCCGTGCTCACTTTGTACCCTAAGCCGGCCTCGGACTCACAATGTTCCACCTACCTCAGCCTGGGAGTGCTGGGATTAAAGGCGTGTGCCACCACGCCCGGCTTGCTGTTTGGTTTTTGAGACAGGGTCTTGCTACTTAGTAGCTCAGGCTGGATTTAAAATGAATGTTGAATTCAGGCAGGCCTTGAACTGACAGCAATCCTACTGACTTAGTCTCCCAACTGCTGGGATTACAGTCATATGCCACCATGCCCAGTTTGGCAAAAAAAAAGTTTAACAGAAAGACAGAGATGGGGAATTGCCATCAAGCAAGCACAGTTTTGCAGACCAGGGAGAGTGCAGATTACTGACAGCCAATCTAGATTCAATCTGATCAGCAACTGGGGAGGACAAAGCATTGGGGAGGGGGCAGATTACGGTCTCCTATACTTTGTGTCCCAGAAATTCCAAGGAATCAATGTGGAATTGAACTCAGGATGAGTCATTACTCAATAGTTAAGATACTAAGATATGAATTACAGCATCGGTCTTGGCACTTGTGGCACTGAGGCAGGAGTACTATTGTGAGTTTGAGACCAGCCTGGGCGACATGCCGAGTTCAAGGTCAGCCTAAACTATATAATCAGACTTTATCTCTAAAAACAAACAACTGCAAAAATTTGCTTCATAAAGAACCAAAAAACAGCTTCTGCTTTCAGAGACTTTTGACCTTGGAAAAGTCTGGCTGGCCCAGCTCACATTCCTAGATCTCATCCTCTCAAACCAGTTCACTGAGCTGATCCCAGCTCAACTCCCCTCTTCCTTCTGGGGCAGCAAAGACCCAGGGTCCCTCCCTGCCATCAGAGATAGTGTTGGTTTAAGAGTCTCTGTTGGGATTTTGTAGTACTCTCCTTGGGTTTCCAAATGCTCTCTATGCACATTTCTTCCAATCATCCTAACCAGATACCTAAAAAAGACTCCAGGCATTTGAGATATTTAGGTCTTTCACAGGGTCACACCCAAGGGCATGCATCATAATTGAATAGACTCCCTGCTCACTTTTTCATAATAATTTTGGCCTGATTTCCTCTGAAGGAGATTTCACGTAAGTCTTTTTAACCCAGCATAGCCAAATGAAAGCAAGCTCATTGCAAAGAGTTATGTCCATACCCCTTTTCTTTTCTTTTCTTTTCTTTTAATTTGAAGACAGGACCTCACTAAATTGTTAGGGTGCCCATGCTGGGATCAAAGTGCAGTCCTCCTGCCACTGCCTCCAGAGTGCTGTGATTATAGACAGGTGCCACCAAGCCTGGCTATCATCTATCTTCAACCAGCCTCATCCTACGTTGTCCCTCTCCTCCGAGTGGGCACAGGATCTGCTGTCAAGGAAGCACAGCACCAAAGGTACTACTGATACATGGAGTTTGCTGCTGGGTTTACTCTGAGGATGACATCGCTGACTTCACACAATTTTTCTAACTCTAAAATATTTTGGTATTTTTATGTACCCAAAGATCCCCTAACCACAGTTTTTTTGGGTTTGATATTTTTCTACCAGGTTTGATATTTTCTGGCCAATGTCAAGAGCAGATAACTCCCTGCCCTGTCTCACACACAGAGCTATGACGGTCACATATGATTAAAACTCAACAATGCTGTGGAGTCCATCAGTGCATGGGTCCTGGATTTTCAAGACCTTCTTAGTTCTTGCCTTACAAAATAGAATTTTTCATCCTATCTGTGTATTAACCTGGAGGAAGCTGAGAACCAGTCAGGATTAACTGGGTGGAGGCTCAGAATCAGCACTCTGATTGGAAAGCGCTGTCTGAAAAGGGACACAGGATCAGGAGGCAATAAAAGCCTCTGAGGAGCCACCCAGGACCCTGGAGCCTGGAGTCGCTGCCTCGATTCCTCGGAGACCTGAGCATCCGGCCACCCTCATCCGGCCCTGGTGAGTCACGGCCCTTCTGAGCACAGGCACCCAATCTGCGTTCAGCCAGTCTCCCCTGTGACCTGCAGCCCGGGATGCCATCAATGTTCCTTTTTCTGTAGATTTAGATAGACAGATGTGAAGTTATGTTTTGTCTTAATATACAGATACGCATTCATCTAAAATAATTTGATTTCTGCTGTAAATTTGTATTTTTTTTTTTTCTTTTTGGGTGTTTAAGAGAAGGTCTCACTATGTAGTTCAGGCTGGTCTGGAATACACTTATAGGCTAAGGTGGCCTCAAACTCACATCAATGCCTGCCTCAGCCTCCCAAGTGCTGGGATTTCAGGCATGTTCCACCACACTTGCCTACCAATCCCCACCTTTAAATGTATTAATTTGTTACTATTTTTGGTAATGGAATTTGAACCTAGGACCTTTGCACTGAGCTATATCTCAGCCTATTGGTCATTTTATTTTGAAACAAATCTTTAGTTTTTACATGACCCAGGTTGAGCTCAAATTTGTGACGATTCTCCCTCAGTTTTTATGTGACCCAGGCTGAGCTCAAATTTGTGACGATTCTCCCTCAGCATCAAAGAGTGCTGGGATTGCAGGGTGTGTGACCACTCATGTTTGTTTTTTATTCTGAGAAGGTTCTCACTAACTCACCACACTGCCTTAGCTGAAAACAAATTTTGTTACCTCCCCAGCTATCATTTTTTTGGGGGTCTCATGAGAAGGTTCTATCAACATGTTACCTTAGCTGGATACAAATTTCATTACATTTCAACCTAGTTTTGGTTTGGTTTGGTTTGGTTTGGTTTCACAAAGTCACCAAGTTTCTTGGGCCTGACTGGAACTTGTAACCACCCTGCCTCAGCCTCATAGATGCTGAAATAAAGTCCATGAACCACTGCTTCTGTTTATGGGTTTTTAAAAACTTTTCCTTCTGTTCCCTAAAATTATTATCAACTTTCTGATTATACGAATGGATAATTTAGACAATCCTTTAAAAAAACTAAAAAAAAATTCTATGCAACATTTTTTTAAAGTGTGTCAGTTGGGCGTGGTGGCTCACATCTGTAATCCCAGCAATCTGGAGATTGAGGAAGGAGAATCGCCATGAGTTTGAGGCCAAAGATATATATAGTGAGTTCACTGCCAGCCTAAATTACATAGCAAGATTATCTCCCAAAACAAAATAAAACAAAACAAAACAAAAAAGTGGATGTTTCATGCCCATCTCCATCTGTAAGTGGTAAATTTCATATATGTGAGAAGGATGTGTGGGAATCTGCATCTCAGCATTTCCCAACCTAACTTTAAAGTGCTCTATACTATTACATGAATTCCACCATTGCTCACTAGAAATCTTTTAATGATGCATGAAATGACTGTGACCTGGGAGGAAGGGAGAAAGGGAGTTATATTTTTGTAGACTAGGAAGTTTCTATTATGCAATTCATTTATTTATTTTTTTAAAACAAGTGTGTCTGATTTATTTCATTTACAGTTTTTCAAATCCATTTTATTTCAAAGAGAAAAAAAGAAGAAAAAACACTAAACAAAATTTCAAAACACATCAATCAGGGGCAACAATGGTACATACACTGT
Source organism: Dasyprocta punctata (assembly GCA_004363535.1). Taxonomy (NCBI): domain Eukaryota; kingdom Metazoa; phylum Chordata; class Mammalia; order Rodentia; family Dasyproctidae; genus Dasyprocta; species Dasyprocta punctata. Next base: position 7,849 of record RJWM01006775.1, read on the forward strand.
GCATTGGTGCATCCCCAAATCATTCACCCACAGCACAAGACATCTACGTTCAACTGTTTCAATACTAGCAGGTGCTGGGTCCTTCAGTAGAATCTTAGGGGTTTAAGAAGAACAAAACTGAGAACACTTGAGGTAGCTACATGCTGTGTAGCAACCTGTTATGATGCAGGAATGCTGGTGAATACGCCAGAGATGGGTGACAGTGCAGCAGCCAATCAATAGCAAAGAGAACTGAATAACATTCTTGGATTGGCTACTTGCAAACCTCCCACGAAAAAATTATTGTGGAGGACTTTTGGTGGTTTCCATAAAATTGAGGGGGTTTCTGCAAACAAATATGAATTAGGTTCTAAAGAAAAATTCATGAATGACAGAGGCCCTAAATTCTAAACTGTGACTTCTTGAGGTTACACCGTATCTTCATCCAACTAGAGGTTTCACAGCCTATGAAATTCCCAAACCAGGAACTCACACTACTGAGTGGTTATCCCACTGAGTCTCTGTTGTCACTGCCAGGTGAAGGATGAGCTGAGCCAGGGAACCAAAAGGGGACACAGACAGATCAAACCTGTCCCTGCTCCTGTCAGCTCTGGGATAGGAGAAGAGTCCAGGATTCTATTGTTATTTGAAATGACAACTTATGGCATTCATTTCATAGTCTACATATATTTTTTTAGCCAGGTGCATTCTGGGAAGTGATAAATTAAGAGACTGGGCCATAAGACTTTTCCATTTTCTTGGTTATATTTTCGTGGAGTGAGGATGAGAATATTTTCCCAAAATCGTGGGAGTCAGCCTCAGATTCCTTGGCTCCCATTCCACAGTGGGGCCAGAGCTCAGGGTGCTGCAGTGGGAAATGGGTGTTCTGCTCTCCCCTTGCTCCATCTGGGTGCCATCAGCAGTCTTCCTGGTGTCATCACAGGCAGGAGGAGTCCTTTGGGACCATAAGCACAAGATAGATTTGGGACAAAGTGAGGACTCTTCTACCCTTGTCAGACAAGGGACTTTTTGGCTGCACGTTGGTTTCCTGAAGGGTACAAAGGGGTGTCTCAGCCTTGCCTGAGAGGATGTCTCTTTCCTCAGTGTTTCCCCAGCACCCCTGGCCTTCCAGATTCACCAGGATGAGCACCCAGTCCCAACACGTGCTACTGAAACTGGCAGTTCAGAGTCTGCTGAGACACAAGGCCTTGGCCATGGGGGCCATGGAAGATTTGCCAGGGGAGCTCTTCCCACCAGTGTTCATGGAGGCCTTCACCAGGGGGCATGCTGAAGTCCTGAAGGCCATGGTGCAGTACTGGCCCTTTCCCTACCTGCCCCTGGGATCCCTAATGAGAATGAGGGAACCAGGGACTTTGAACGCTCCGGTGGATGTTGTCGAGGTGCAGGAAAGGATGTTACAAGCTGTGCTGGATGGCCTTGATGTGCTGCTGAGCCAGAAGGCTTGTTCCAGGTGAGTGTAACCCAGGTATCCTGGAGGGAGGACCATAGCATTCAAGTCAGGGACACAAAGTGTCAGGGAGAGGAGGGGCTGAAGGGTGAAGCAGAGGCTTCTGATGCTGACTGACAGAGGATGAGAGAAGCCTTGGGCACTGCTGAGTCCCCTGGGAATGAGTGCCAGATGGGGAGGAGAGCTGATGGTAGAGGCAGCAGTGAAAGGAACAAGAAGTTCCTGACTCCTGCCATAGGCACTAGGAGTAGGGACTGGACACATCCACAGTAGAAAGAGAAGATAGCAACAGACTCCAGAGATGTGGAAATCATAGGGAAAAACTGGGTCCCAGTCTAAATTCTCAGACTCCTTCTGGTTCACCCACAGAAGGTTGAAACTTCAAGTGCTGGATATGCGGGACGTGCACCAGGACTTCTGGAGAGTCTGGGCTGAAGACGAGTTGGAAGCCTGCTCCTCAGAAGCCATGAAGAGGAGAAAAACAGAGAAGACTGGGCCAAGGGCAGCAAAACAGCAGCCCCTCAAAGTGATTTTAGATCTGTGGCTCAGTGATGATCGTATGGGTCCATTCCAATCCTACCTCCTCAAGTGGGTCCAGGAGAGGGAGGATCGGGTGCAGCTGGAATGTACAAGGCTGTGGGTTACAACCAAGTGCTTTGAAAAGTTCATGAAGCTGTTTGAAATGCTGAACTTAGATTCTGTGCAGGAGATGCATGTGGGTCACTCCTGGACACTCCATACCTTGGCTTGTTTTGCCCCTTTTCTGGGTCAGATGAAAAATCTTCACAAGCTAGTCCTTTCTGATGTCTCTATGATTCCCATCCCTGTCACTTCCCCAGAAAATAGAGATCAATGGATCACCAAAATCATGTCTCAATTTCCTAAGCTTGGCCATCTGCAAGAGATATATATGAACTCTGTCTCCATCATGGAAGGACTCTTGGACCGGTTATTCAGGTAAGAAGTGGATTTCTCTCTGCAGAGTCAGAACACCTCTCTGTTCTGGAAAGATTAGTGAACAGGTCCAGTGTACCATCCACAGGAGATGTGACAGAGATCAAACACTAAAGTACCAATGCATTGCTTTTTTCTTTCTTTACTCCTATAAAATGGTGTCACACAGCCATTATACTGGAGTAGCCAGAGTGGAAAGGGCTACCCTGCTAGAAAGCCAGGAGGTGGGGATCAGATATAGTGAGGGCAGGTGTGTGATTTCTTCCTCAAAAAGCCCATATAGCATAAGGTGCTGAGAAGCACCAAGGCCTTTCTTATCCTCCTAGCAGTCACCATGAGACACCTCTGCCAAGGGTGGGCCGCTAACCAAATGGGAAGGGCAGGAGTCTGAAGCTGATGACAAGGGACAGAGGTGCAGGACAGGGAACAAGGACACAAAATCTGCTGAGAGCCTTTTGAGTAACCTTAGTGCCTCGACCAGATGCTGCCTGATTTTTCCTTCCTGCCTGTGTCCTGTTGGCCTCATCAGGAAAGAGCTGAGGTTTCCTGCTTGGGAGTGAGGAAGGGGACTGTAGAGATTAAAGACCCAGCCACTCAAGCAAGTGGTGGTAGAGGCATACCTAAATTGGGCTCACTCAAACAGCACTTGGTCCACCATGTTGCTGTTCCCCACAAGCCCCTACTTTTCATCACCAGTTGCCAGACCTAACTGCCTGGTCTCTCTGTAGGTACCTGGCATCCCCCTTGAAGACCCTCTCGCTAACTCATGGCGGGCTTTCACACTCTGATTGGAACCAGTTACCCTGGTTGGAGCAAAGTAGATACCTAGAACACTTGGATTTGAGTTATATCAGGCTGACTGACTTTAGTCCTGAGCCCCTCCAAATTCTGCTGGAGAATATTGCAGCCACCCTGAGCATCCTGCATTTGGAGAACTGTGGGATCACACACACCCAGCTCCATGCCTTATTGCCTGCCCTGAGCCACTGCTCCCAGCTCACTACATTCTGCTTTGTGAGGAATTTCATGTCCACAGGCACCATGAAGAACGTGCTGTGCCACACTGCCAGGCTGAGCAAATTAAGACTGGAGCTGTACTCCCCTCCTCAAGAGATTTACATTCCCTGGCATGGTGTTTGCCATCAGATACAGAGCCAGGATCTTGAAGTGCTGAGAAGCATCATAAAGCCACTAAACCATCCCAGGATGGTCTGGTTTTGTGTTGTTCACTGTGATCTCTGTTACAACTGGCCATTCTGTAACATCCACCCTACTCCATGCCCTGCCTGTATCTCCATCTAGTTGAATGCACATGTCATGTTTCCTTCTGGGCCCCAGGCACACAGAGCTCTTCTTTCAGTGTGAGTGAGAAAAGGACGGGTTGGCCACATGCAGCAACTTTGGAGAATCACTGACTTGAGAGTAGAAGTGATCTTTGTGTACCTGGGGCCTAGACAGGATCAGAAATGGGAATGTGAGTTCCTAGATGGAAACACAGATTTCAGTGTGTGGATGAATGTAAAGGAATGATCAGAAATAAAGACAGTGTGAGTCATCTGGTTTCCTCCATGATCATTTCATCTTATTTCCAGCTAAGAGCTCATGAATCTCAGTTCCTGAGGGAAAAAGGCCCTGAGCTGTCTGATAAGTGAGGTTTGGCCTCAGAAACTCAGCAGCAAATAGGGATATTCCATACTGTTCATTCCCTCCCGTCCTTTACTTTTCTCTAGTCACAAGTTATCTCCATGTTTCCTGGTTTTTCTCCCCCTTCCTAACATATGCATGTTACTGGACTCATCATAGGGTCTTTCCACTGAGATGCAGCCGTAGAGTTTTTTGTTTCCAGACAAAGTCCTTCTGAACACCTGGGCTGGGCTTGCACTTGTGATCCTCTTACCTAACGTTTGAGAAAGCTGTGATTCCAGGCATGGACCTTTATACTCAGCTTTTTCCTCTTCATTTCTGTGCCTCTTTTTGGAATTAACCTAAGGTTTTCAACCTGAAATGCATTTCAAAGACCAACTCTCTAAAGCAGTGCTCTTTTGGGAATTGCAGGAGTTGTGATCAGGAACATACCTGCTGTGGGAGGCCACTGGTGAACCCAAAGTACAAAAACAAATGGGGAAGTTCTGGGGAAAATGAGTCCATGTAAGCTGCTGTGACACCAAACCATTTGGTGACAGGATCCTGTGGCATGAGGGCCACACTCAAGGCCTGGAACAGCCTAAGAATACTGAGAAAAAATCCTTCCCTGGGACTCTCACTGTTAACCAAACACTCTTTGACACTAGTCATGGGTGGATCTAGGAGACTCAGGTTTTGGATATTGGCTGTGCTCAAAAAGTGATTCACTGCCCAAGAGAGGGCCACACACCTGGAGTAGAAATGACACCACATTGTACACAACCACACACACACACACAAACACAAAAACAAAAACAAAAACAAAAAAACAAAGCAAAACAAGGAACAGAGATGTAGCTTGGGGCTAAGGCTTATTGCTTAACCACTATGACCACAAAACACATTAAATGAAAACAGACCACTAGCTCTTTCCAGTTTAGTTTACCACAATTCCTGAACTGCTTTTTACTCAAACTGAAGTTTCTTCAGCCTCATGTTATTCTCTTTCAGACCAAAATCCCTGGCCACTGCCTGTGGATCCATCCTGCCTGGGAAATCTCCCCTGTGGGAAGAATCCTGACACTAAAGGCAAGGGCCATAGTTTACATCCACTAGGATGACAGGGTCTCAGGTTGGACCCATGTTTCCTCCTCTCACACCTCCCCAAGGAGACAGGGCAATGTGTGACCCCTCATCTGCCCATAGGAGCTGTGCTCTCAGCTCTGCAGCAGCTCCCATCTTTAGATTTTCCCTTCTCAATCCAGTTCACTCAGCTGATCCCATTGGAAATGCACCCTTTACCACTTGTGGCACCAAACACTAAGCATCCCTCCCTGCCCTCTGGGATGGTATTGGAACTTAAGAGTTACAACTGAATTAGATGTCACTCATGCCTATGAAGCAAGCAACTTTTGAAGCTGAGACAGGATAACCATAAAGTGTTTGTGCTTGTTTCTTGAGACCCTGTCTAGCTGTGTGTCTCAGGCTGGTCGTGAACTCACTATGTAGCCCAAGTTGGCCTCAAATTCATGGTGATGCTCCTGCCTCAGCCTCCCTAGGTCGGGCATAACAGGCTTGCATCATCATGCCCAGCCATGGCGCCTGTGTGTGAAGCAAGACTTAAGATCCTGCTCAAAAACTTAAAATATGCTGGGCATGTAGCTCAGCACTTCCTGAGTTCAATCACTAGTGCTGTGGGAACAGTCACCTCTGTCTCTCTGGTGCAACTTCCAGATAATTTCTTGGTTTTCTCATAAAGAGAAACCTTCCAATCCTTAGACACAATCCTGCAATTACTCTGTGTTGTTCTGAGGGTCCCACTAGAAAAACCCAGAGTCCCCCGCCCAGCTCCCTGCTTACCTCTGCTTGTACCCGGGCACTAATTCCCTTGACCTCAGTCTTGAGCGTCTCTCACACCTTCAGTGGCTCCTCTCTGCCACCCTGATTGGGCACGTGGTCTGCTGTTAGGTGACAAAATCCCAAGTCACAGCTTCACACAGTTTTCTAATCTCTGTGGGGATAATATCACTGTCTTTATAAAACTGTAATACACCTGAAATTATTATTTGAGTGTGTGTGGTGTTGGGCCTGGAACTGAATTTAGGGACTCTGCATTCTCAGTATATTTTCATTTTAATTTTCAATTTGCGTATTGAGTGACTGATTATAGTTATATCTTATGAACTCATAGCCTTTGCTCTTAACTGCATACCTAGCCCTTTTTTATTTATTTTCTTTTAAGATTGGCATCTCCAGCAGTGGCAGCACTTGCCTACAATCACAGCACTCAGGAGGGTGGGGCAGGAATGCCACAGCAAGTTCATGACCAGCGTGCTCTACACAGTGAGTTCAAAGCAAAGTCAACCTAAACAATACAGTGAGACTCTGTCTCAAAACAGAAAAAATATAGTGAAGTCCGGCTAAGTTGCCACATGCCCCAAGTTGGACTTGAACTTTGGGCTCTCCTGCTTCAGCCTTCCAGAGTGCTGTGACTATACACAACCACCACCATAAGTGGCTATTCTTTGTTTTCTACTGTAGTTCCAGGGATTAAATCCAGCAACTTACACATGCTAGGCAAGACAGACATACTGAAAAGAGACAGTCAAACATTTACCCTATGTAGAAAAAAATATAATAAAGCTAAATGGTTTTCTCTTGTAGACAGTAAAACAATTACTAGGGAGTTAAAGTAACAAATAGAAAGATAAAACGTATTTGTAACACATAAATTTTTTAAGAACAATGTGTTTTGGCAGAGATTTTATTTATTTAATTTTAATTAATTATTTATTTAATTTTACTTATTTGTGTGTACGGTACTGCAAATCGAACCCTGGGTCTTCATGCTCCACAATACACACAGACAGTTTTAAAAGTTTTTTCGAGCAAAGCCTCATTAAATTGCACAAATGGGACTGGAGCTCAGCATTCTCTTGCCTCAGGCTCCCAAAGTGCTGCGATTACAGGTGTGCAACACTGCACCTGGCTGGTGCTACTTCTTTTTTTCGTTTCATCTGATAATTTGTCTGGAAGTTTTTCTCTGGGAATAAAAAAGTTTCCTTTTGTTGCTATTTTGGTGCTGGGACTCAATGCCAGGGCCTTGTATATGCTGAAAACACACTCCACCACTGTTACATTCTGGCCCAGAGATGCCTGTTTTTAAGTTTCACTCAATTCTCAGGCAATGACAAGGTACTAGAGCAATAGGGTGCCCTCAGTCTAGTTCCTAAAACATTTCACTGTGAAAAGGAAAGCATATCTCATTACATGAAAAATTTTCAACAAACTGTCAAATTGTTAAATACAAAAATTCAAAGGTAGCATACTATTTATAAACTACATATTTAGCTAAAACTCAATCCGTTTAAAATAATATAAATTAGATCCAAAATTTTAGAACATTTCATATGTAGCAGATAGGTGAAAATCAGTTATCTAGAGGACAAGAACTTAATGTGGGCAAGAAATTTTGATTTTGTCTCTTTTGTTAACTGCTGTTTCTGTAGTGCTGGCATAAAGTAGATGCTCAGTAAGTACTGCTGGAAGGATAAGAAATCCAAATTTCTAACACAGTAACATGAGGTGCTATTAAGGCTATGAACCAACAGAAACTAATTAAGCACTCCTACTGGGAGTATAAAATTTAACTACTTTGAAAAAGGACAATATTTTCTAACAAGGTTGAAGAACATGCCCATCCTATAGCCCAACAATTGTACATCTATGTAAATACGGTTTTTAAAAAAAAAATTTTTTTTTTTTTGGTACTGGGAATCAAACTCAGGACCTTGCACTTGCCAGGCAGGTGTTGTACTGCTGAGCTATAGCCCCAGCCCCAATACCACCTTCATAATATCATCATCTGTTATTCTAAAACTGGAAAACAATCTGAATGTTCAGTGACAATGAGATAATCAGTAGTGGCACGTTCATACAAATGGAACACTACTTCACAACACAACTAGGAACCTACAGCCATTCTAATCAGCATGGACGAATTTCAAACCCAGCGTGTGGGAAGGAAGGCAAGTCATCAAAGAATTCACAACACAGGGCTCCACTAACAAAATGGTCAAGAACAGTCAGAATAAAACAAAATGCTGGTTGAAGGGAGGGGAGGGGAACAGGGGGAAAAAAAACAAGGTATATTATGTATAGGTAGAAATTCTCTATGATGAATGTGATCATTATGCATATCTAAAAAGTACCAATAAAATCTAATTCAATAAATAAATAATTACTTAAAAAACAAAAAATAAATAAATAAATAAATAATTTCAGAATATACATATAAACTTGCACCTTATTTGAAGCTTTGCAAACTCTGGCTGCAAGTCTCAAAGGAAGCACAGTGGTCTCTGCCCGGCCCACTCAGAGCCCAGGTGAGCTGCAGTGCGGTGGGTACAGGATCCTCTCTCTCCTGACGACCTCCAGCTGCGGGAGCCTTGTCAGAGGATGCTGTCAGGGTCCCTCTCCCCGGGGTTCCTCACAGTGCAGGTGGGGAGATGCCTGTCTGGACCAGGAAAGCAGGTGATGCGCTGCAGCCCCTGGGAAAGTCAGCGCAGGAAGCACACGGGGCCCTGCCGGCCTCAGAGCAGTGCTGCTCCTCCAGAGATGGCCTCCAGGGCTGACTTCTTATGTTTGGGACTCAGCCTCATCATGCCACTTTCATCACCATCACTCACCTCATCTTCTTCCCTCCCCTCTTTAAGCATTTTCAGGTAGTAACTAGCTAAAATCTTTGGTAACATATCTGCAAGAAATGGAAAAGTTTCTAATTCCTCTAGAGTATTTGCTAAATCACTGTTAGTGAGCGCTTTCTTTTCTTTTCCACTGCCCTGTCTGCAGGCAGAGGCGGCTGACAGGCTTTTCCCAAGCGCAAGCGCGGGCTCCCCTTGGCGCTGGACAGACCCTCCCTGCTTTCCTCTGGAGAACCCACAAGTCAAACCTCCCGCTTTTTGAGCACACGCAAAGGTTCCTCCAATCAGCTGTCAATATGTCATTCTGCCGACCCTTTAGGTCCGCCCTTGTCACATTCCAAATAAAGTCCGAGGCTCCCCCCACCCCCAAGCTTCCAAAAGGTGCCTGCATCTCTTTAGCAGCCTTTCCGTGCCCTCATTAAAGGTCTTTTGTCTTTCCTTCTGTTCCCTTTCTCGAGTCACAGAAACCAAACAGTGGCTAGATACTGAACAAAGAGATCCTTGCCCTTGGGTAGGATCACCAGTGCCTCTTTGCTGATGCTGGACAGTTCAGGAAACTCTTCGTGATGAGCAGGGCACAGGACAGGGGCAGCAACAGGCTCCTCAGATCCCTACACTTGTCCCTGCCTAAGGCCACGTGTACTATCTTCTTGCTCCCAAGCTACCGGTGGCACTTTGTAAAGGTTTCACTCCAAAACTGGCTGACTCCAAAGCAGGGTGACACCTCACAGGAAAAACAGTTCATGGTGGATGGAAGATAGTAAAGCAGGCAAGGGACAGCCACAGCACCTTCTATCTCTTAAATCTTATCCAGGCTATGGCAGTGGGTAGCATCCATGCCCTTAATCCTACTGCCTTTGAGCCTAGCATTGCACCATGAATCTGCCCCAGTGTGATGCACTCTAGATCCAGCCACCTCTGAAAGAGCTCCAAGTCTGATTGCACGCAGCTCTGGGGGAACCTCTAGACACAGGGCAGAACAGATTCCTATGTTTTGATTTTGCTTACTCTGCTCTCTATAATCTGAATATGCAATACATTTACATTTATTTCCTTATGGTATTGTGGGTCAAAACAAAGAACTTTCCTGCTGAGAAACATCCCAAGCCTTTTTAAAGTATCAAAACAGGGCTTAAGTCACTAAATTGTCTAGATTGAGATCCAATTTATGATCTTCTTGCCTTCAGTCTCCCAGAATGTTCAATTACACACATGCACTAGCTGCGGAATGAATTTTGGTTTTTGGTAACACAGTAATCAAATTTAATGAAAGAATAATGCTTGCTTAATGGTATTCTTAGAGATTTTATTATTTCAGCACTGCTAATTTTTAAAGACTTAGTCTTTTTTCATATCCTTTCTTTTTTTTTTTTTTTTTGTACAATTTTTTGGAGAGGAGTGTGGTTTTGAGACAAGGTCTCACCCTGTAGTTCACGATGATCTTGAACTCACCAGGAAAGTGGCTGACCCTGAACTTGCTTCCATCCTCCTGCTTCAGCCTCCCAAAGTACTGAGATTACAGAAATGTACCAACACACCCAGCCTCTATCACATAGTATTAATTACACACTTTGTTTTGTATGTGGAGACAGAGTCTCTATAAGTCAGTAACTGCCAGGGCTGGTATTCAATTTGCCCTCCTGGAGCATCTGGGTCACCTAGTGCTGCGATTACAGGTGGCACCAACAGAGCAGGCTCCAAGATATGTTTTCATCTCACTCAGGCCATAATCAGTGACCGCAGATCCAGAAAGTCTGAGTTGGACCCCCAGCCCACAAATATCTCCATGATGTTTTATATTCTGTCTTAGCAGTGCAGCCTGAGATGGGAAAGTTGGGCTCAATACTCCTCAAAAGTAGAAGGTGTCTCAGTACTTTTGCTGCATTGTGTAAGAGGTTGGGCCTCACTTGGGAAGAAGTGTGGCTTTTTGGCCAGGATTAGCAGCACAAATCTCTAATCTCAGCACTCAGGAAGCTGAGGCAGGAGGATCACTGTGAGTTCAGGGCCAGACTTGACTACCTAGTGAGTTCAAGGCCAGCCTTAATTACATAATGAGACCTTGTGTCAGAAAACAACAGAAAAGGAAATATGATTTTCAGTTAAGAACTCAAGCTTTGTCACTAACACTTTAAACAACATTGGCAAAAATCATGAGGCTTTACAGGGCCATGTTCAGTATTTCCATCTTGGCTCCTGGGAATCACTGCTCCCAGGCATTTCTGAACCCTTGACTGGGACTCTCCTCAGAGTCATTGCGTCCCCCAGACTCGCCCTCTCTTGATGGTCTAAGGATGCTTCCCAGTAGCCCAGGCACAGCAAATGCTGCCATCAGGTCCCCACAGCTAGAGGGCACCACCCCTCCTGTGTGACTGTGGAGGCTGCCTTGGGCCTCTGAAGGCCAGAGCATCTCCTGCTGCTCATGGCATCTGTCTGCTCTCAGCCCAGGGCTGCAGGGACAGCAGTAATGGGAGTAAGGCCGTGTCACTGGGAAGAGAGGAAACATTGATCAGAAATAAACTGGAAGCCAAACTTGAAAAAACCCATGAAAGGGGGGGCCTGCTCGATCGGCATGGACCCCAGGAAGAGAAACAAACACCACCCCCCACCCCGTACCCCTACCGGCACGCGAGCTAAGAATCAAGCACAAAGCTCTCTCCACAGCCCTCCCCGCCCCCCACCCATAAAGCAATCTGCTGTTTCGGAGGTCTGGCTACATTGATAGCAACTAAGGCACATAAAACAACTAAATGCCAGTATTGTTTTGTTCATTTTGCAGGCCTGGGGCTGGCAGCCTGAGCATCTCTTTGGAAGATGACAGTACGCAATGTAGCAAAAATGGGGGATTCTCTTCTGTTTTGTCTTTGAGGCCCAACATGATTCTCATTGTTTTTGCTTTATTCTGATTAATTTTTTGGTCTTATTTTATACTCTGTTTTTATTGGTTTATTGTGTTTTTGTTTTTTTTTTGGTTAGATTTTACTATATCTGCTGGAATGGTCAACTATTCTGAAAATAACAAGATATACGATAGTAGGTATTGTTTTCATAGTATCTTTCTTAGAAGTTCTGTACCAGTTCTACTTTCTTAGAAGTTCTGTACCAGTTCTACTTGTTTTGATTGACTTCATTCTGTTATGTTTTGTTGGATTTTACTATCTTTAAAATAAAAAAAAAAAAGAAAGAAAGAAAAAAACCCATGAAAGCAAAACAACTGAGCCTTAGCAATGAGCTAATACATGATTGGGGACCTAGGAACTTTCCAACCAGGTAGTAAAGATAAGGAAATTTTGGCTCAGTGCACTGGTTCCAACCTGTCACCCCAGTACTTGTAGGCTGAGGCAGAATGATCACAACTTGAACACAAACTCGAACAATTACAAGAACCTGTCTAAAAACAAAAGAGTTAGGCAGAAGCTCAGTACTCAAGTGTTGGAGAGGTTCTTCCCAGTAGTGAAAAGGAAGGAATGAAGAAAAGAATGGAGGGAGGGTGAAGGGAGGGAAAAGGAGCGAGAGAAAGGAAGGAAAGAAAAAAGATGGAAAGCGATGAAGAAAAAATTGAATGCACTAAATCCCCAATTTAAGAATGAGTTACATTTCTGGAGGAAGTTTGGTTTTTTGTCTTGTTTGTTTTTTATTTTGTGAATAGAACTTGCTAAGTGAGTAAGTTATCCAAGCTGGATTTCAGTTTGGGAATCCGCAACCTCAGTCCTCTAGATTTCTGGGATTAGAGGTGTGGACCACCAAGCCAAACTGAATAAATTCTTTTTTTTTTTTTTTTTGCGGCACTGGGGATCAAACTCACAGCTTCACGCCTGCCAGACAGGCACTTAAGCCACTGAGCCAAACTCCCAGCCCTAGTTTTTTGAGGCAGGGTTGCACTATGTAGCTCAGGCCGGCCTTGCACTTGCATTGTAGCCCAAGTGGGCCTCTAACTCACAACACTCCTCCTACCTCAGCCTCCCGAGTGCTGGGATTAAAGGTGTGCGCCACCACGTCCAGCTCTGAATAAATTCTTAAAAGCAAACTGACAACAAATTAAAGATGTCCTGTACAATGAAACCCTGTCTCAAAAAGAATCCCAGTAAAATCTCATACAAATAGAATAAATGTTCAGATTGGTCCATTGACGAGTTTAGTCTCCCACATCCAGAAAAGCTAAAGACAAATTTTCTTTTAAAACCAAAGTGAGACATGCCTGGTGGCCCTGTAATCCCAGCAATCAGGAGGCTGAGGCAGGATGACTGCTGTGAGTTTGAGGCTAACTTGTGTGGGATACATAGTAAGTTCAAAGTCAGTCTGCCCTACAAAGTGATATCTTGTCTCAAAAAAAAAAAAAATGATAATGGTAACAATAAAAAAATACAAACTAAAGTGAAACAAACAAAAAGTGGTAAAGAAGGTGTGTCAACATCTTCCAAACTACAAAATGGGTAAGGTGGGAGCAGGGAGATGAGCGGTGGAATAACCTCAAGTGTCTTCTTAGACACTAAATTGTTGAGTCTTAGGAACCCAGGTCTTTGACATGACACAAATTTTGTGGCCATTTTCCTGTATTTCAAAACAGTTTTTAGAGGATTAAAAGGTGCAAGGGCTTTCATAGTTCTGCTTTCTAAAAGCAAAGAAATTTTCCCTATAATTCAGATGAGGGCATAGCTCAGTGAGGGGGCTGACCTAGCATGTGGGAGGCCCTGGGTTCCACAAACAGCACCACAAAAGTACTGATTATTTCCTTAATACACCAGAGTGGGGCTTACTTCCTGCCTCAGGGTAAACAGATCTAGAGAGATGTGTGGGTATCTGTGTGACTGCTTTTTTCCAGTATTGGTGATTGAACACAGAACTTTTGCCCTTAGCTACATCCTCCAGGCTTTTTAATCTGTTTATTTGTTTATTTATCTTTGAGAGAGGGTCTCACTATGTAGTTCAGGCAAGCTTTGAACTCACTACGAAGCCAGAGTTGGTTAGAACTCATGGCAATTTTCCTGCCTCAGCCACTGGAGTGCTGGGATTACAGGCATACACCACCACACCCAGCCTCTTTTATTTTTATGAGATGGTCTTGTTTACCTACTAAATTGTGCAAGTTAGACTTTATCTTTTCATAATTCTGCCTCAGCCTCCCAGAGTGCTGGGATTAGAGGTATAGGCCCTGCTCATTTTGCTTTTGGTTTTGTTTTGTTTTGTTTTGTTTTGTTTTGTTTTGTTTTTTGAGGTGAGGCCTTTCTTTGCAGCACATGCTAAACTCAAAGTCCTGCATCCAAAGCAGCTGGGACTGTAGCCTTCCACTATAGCACCCTGATACTGTATGGTGGTTTTAACTCTGCCCAAGATCAGGACCAGATTAGCCCTTTGTTGTCTCACACTCATACCTGTGACTGCCACACATTAATAAAACTAAATCTGTGTTTGAGGAATCAATGACTGATTTTGTGACTTTTCCTCTCTCCTAAGTTCTTCTGTTCCTGCCTAGAGATTTGCAAAAAACCAATCAGAATGGAGGAATCCTGAGCTGAACCAAGATTAACTGGGCGGAGAGGGAGAGACCGATCAGAGATCCAAGTGTGCTGGGAGGGGAGGACCTGGGAGGGTAAGGCGTGGCTAACAAGGGGGATAAGAGAGGAAAGGAGCAGAGGAGAAGATCCACAGCCCCAGAGTTTCCAGTTGCTGCTGGTCCTGCTGGGATTCCCCAAGTCCCATCAGCTTCTGCATCTACACCTGGTGAGTCTCTCCCCTTTGTTAGGTCACCCCATCCTTCCACCCTCAGCCAGTGTCCTGTGGGCACAAAGGTCGCAGGATGGCACCAAGGATTCTGTGACTTCTGTCTCTTCAGATAGATAGGTTTTGGATTTTGTGGATGTTACTGTTTTTTGGACCCAAGGTCTTGGTATGTTGCCGAGTTGAATTTCAACTCAATATGTAGCCCTGACTGGCCCTGAACTCCAGATTCTCCTGCCTCAGCCTCCTTAACATTGGAACTGTGGCTACATCTACCAAGCCAGGGTCAGATTTTTGTTTGGATTCTAAATGGACAAATTTGCCTTCACCTCTTATATCTTGCTTTGAGCATGGTCTATATCATTTCATAACTTATTTTTTTGAGATAGGGTCTCACTTTGTAGTTCAAGAAACTCAGTGATTCACCTTTACAGGCATTTACTACTTTGCCTGGCAGGAGAATTTTTTTTTATCTTGTTTTCTCCTAAGGATTATACCCACTGCCTTCTAACTGAGCTACATCTTCTGCCATTTTTGTTTTATTTTGTATTTTGAGACAAGGTTTCACTAAGTTACACAGGCAGGGCTACAACTTGGAAGTATTCTTCCTCAGCTTTCTAAAATACTGGGTTTATGAGTGAATCACCAAGCTTCATCTGACTTTTTTCCTTCTTTCTTCCTTTATTTTCTCTCTTTTTTTTTTTTTTGACACAAATGCTCATTAAGCAGTTCAGTGTGGTTCTGAATTCACTATATAGGCCTGGTTGTCTTAGAACTCCTTCTGCCTCAGCTTCCCCAATGCTGGGATTACAGGCTGTTCCTCCATCCAAGGTTCCTCTTGTAGTATTTTTCTTAACCAGGAATTGAACTAAGGACCTTGCGCTTGCCAGGCAGACACTTAGGCCACTGAGCTATATCCCTGGTCCCCTCTAATAGTTTCTTTCTTCCTTTTTTTTTTTTTTTTTTTTTTTTTTTTTTTTTTTTTTTTTTTTTTTTTTTTTTTTTTTTTTTTTTTTTTTTTTTTTTTTTTTTTTTTTTTTGATACGGGGTCTTACTGTGCAGTTCAGATTTCCTTGAGCTCACTTGGTAGCTCAGGCTGGTCTCAACTCACAACAATTCTCCCACCTCAGCCTCCCAAATGCTGGGATTACAGGTCTGTGCCACCACGCCCAGCTTTCTAACAGTATTTTAACTACTTCCCTGTAGACAGTGCTCCGAGGTAGAGCTTGACTGGCATGCAAAGGGCTCTAGGTACGAACCTATCACAGTGAATGGAAGAAAGAATAAGCCGGTATTTTCTTTCAGTACAAAGCACTCTAGGCAGGAGTGCTGTATGACAGAGCTAACATGTCCTGACAGCCCTGTTTTTGCTGTTTTTTATTTTGAGGCGGGGCCTCCTAACAGCTAGGCTGACTTAGAACTCCCCAGGCTTCGGCAGTCCCCCAAGGGCTGGTACTACAAGCTTGTACCACCTCATCCAGCTAGAAGTTTCTTTCTTTCCTTTCTCTCTTTCCCAGCTTCCCTCCATTCCTTCCTCCTTCCCTGTGTGCCTCCCTCCTTTCTCTGACATGCCCTTTAAGATGAGATCTTGCTGAGTCACTAAATTATCCAGTTTAGGCTTAAATTTGAATTTTGGGATACTCCTGTCTCAGTCTCCCAGAGTGCCAGCATTACAGGCATTTGTGGAAGTTCATTTTTTCACAATTTAAATATTTAGTTTGTATTTCCTAAATGACAGTTCAAGGATGGTGGTTTGTGATTTTAGTTAGGGCCCTTGCCTCATACAGGTTTGGCCCTGAGTTCAATACAAGAATTAAAAGAAAATGGTTTATGAGCGAGGTGTGGTGGCACATGCCTGTAATCCCACCACTTGGGAGCCTGAGGCAGGAGGATCTTTGTGAGTTCAAGACCAGCCTGGGCTACAAAGTGAGTTTAAGACCAGCCTAAACTACATAGTGAGACCCTGTCTCAAAAAATAGGGCTGGAGATTTAGCTCAGTGGCTTAAGCGCCTGCCTGGTAGACATGAGGTTGTGAGTTCAATCCCTGGTAGCAAAAAGAATAAAAAAGAAAAAGTGAAAAAATAGATAAAAAGCTAGGGGGAGAACTGAAGCTATGACTGAGCAAAAGCCATATTCAACCCATAGTACTGTGCACCAATTTTTAAAGAGCCATTACAATATTTTGTAACGGAACATCCTTTTTATTTCTTTTGTGTGTATATTTGTTGCTGTTCTTTTTGTTGTTGTTTTGGGGGTTTTTTTGAAGATAAGGTCCCACTAATTACTTCAGGCAGACTCTGAATTCACTATGTATCCCAGACTACCCTGGAACTTGGACACAAATATATATATATCTATTTTTTGTACCAGAAATCGAAGTTAGGACTCTGTCCTTGCCAGCAGGTGCTGTGCCACTGAACTATATTCCTGGCTCGCCTGGAACCTGGAATGATCCTCCTGCCTCTCAGCCTGTAGAGTGCTGAAATTGCAGGCTGCACCACCACAACAGGCTATTTTGGTTGTTTTTTGTTTTTGTGGTAATGGGATTCAAACCAAAGCCTTTGAACTGACCTACCCCCCCAGACTTATTTATTTAATGAGAACTGATTTCAAGGCATTCTTGCCAAGTCCATAAATTGTACAGGTTGGGCTTGAACTTGGAATTCTCTTGTCTTGGCCTCCCAGAGTCCTGGGATTATAGATGTGTTCTATCATGTGCAAGTCTCTGCAGTATCTTAAAGGTGGAGATGTTGTTTTCTAGTCCCTGTACTCAATCACGAAGTGGTAAGTTGTCATATGTGGAAGAGTTTTAACAAACTACATCAGAGTTAGCATTTTCTGTCTCTAATTTCCATATGGTCTATAGCAATGTTACATGGCTTTTAAGTATGCTTATTAAACTTCCTAAAATAAAAAGCATAACATCAACTTACAGGGTCTCCCTAATGTCTCCTAGCTGGTCTCATGGCTGGAATGGAGATGGTAAGGTAGGTAGACCATAAGACACTTCCACTGGTAGTATTGTAGGGCCTTGCAGAAAAAATCAGACACTTCCCTAACAAGAAAGGGCTGACATTTCACAACACTCACAACTAGTTTTCCAGAGGTACAGGAGTTCAAACGACTACTTAGTGGCTTGAGTAGATGGGGTAGTGGTGTCTGGTACCAACAGGGCAGAGATTCAACTTGGTAGTCATCCAGGTTAGAGAAACAGTGGTAACCTGCCAAGGCTTCACCTTAGCCAGATGAGGGAAGTTGCATCTGAGTTGGTCTTCATGGTTCAGAATGTGGCTCTTGAGCTTGGTCTCAATGGATGCCTCTTCCTGGATTCTACACGCAACACCTTCTTGCAGATATCTCAGGATAAGTATGGAGAGCCCACCGCCTCTGTATGAGCTGGCCAAGCAGAGCCTGCTGAAGAGTGAGAACATAGCCTGCTTTGCTCTGCAGGACCTGCCCACCCTGATCTACCATGACATATTCATGGACGCCTTCATGGGGGAACACAATGAGGCCCTGAAGGTGATAGTGCAGGCATGGCCATTTCCCTGCCTCCCTTTGAAGACCCTGATGGATTTGAGGAAACCAAAGACCCCACACACTCAGGATGAAGAAACCATGCCACAAGATGAAGAAACCATGCCTCAAGAGAGAATTCTAAAGACCTTGGAAGCCCTACTGGATGGAATTGATATACAGCTGTCCCAGAAGGATCAACACAGGTGAGTGTGGTACATGTATACTGGAAGAAGGGCCCTTGGTGTCCAGGAAAGGGAAAGTTAGTGTCAAGGAGAAAGGGAGACTGAAGTGTGAAGCAGCTTCTGATGTTGGGGAGAGCATAGAGGTCTTGGTCTTTGCTGAGCACCACCTGGGAAGGGGCTTCCTGATGAGAAGCTCCATGTGCAGGGTGCGGGGAACTCAGGAGGAACCTGCACCTTCCTACTCTCCAGGAACCAAAAGTTCAATGAAGCTGCATGCAAAGGATAAAGGGGTAGAGAAAGGAAGGCAGGTGTCTTGGTTACTTTTTACTCATTGCTGAGACAAAACACCTGACACACAAAATTAGGGAAGGAAAGGTTTATTTAGCTTACAGTTTTTGGAGGTTTCAGTCCACAATCAGCTGACTCCAAGGCAGGGTGGCATGGCACAGGGACAGCACTTCAAGGCAGCAACCGAACAAAAGCAGCCAAAGTAAAAGAAGCAAGAGCCAAGCCTCTTCTCTTCCTTTATATAGTACACAGGACACCACCCCCCCAGGGTA
>RJWM01006775.1:26651-82478 GCA_004363535.1 Dasyprocta punctata
CCTTTGCACAGGATGAGGATGTTTACAAAGTAAGAACCCTGGCTCCCTGCTGAGTCTCTCAGCTAAAATTTGACCTTCTCAAATTGACACAATGGCCAGGTAACTGCTTATGCTCTACACCCCAGGATGTAGAGCTGCTGCCTTACTTAATTAAGCTTCTAGACTTCTCAAGTTGACACAATGTATAAACCATAGCAATGGTCTTTGCTGAGCACCACCTGGGAAGGGGCTTCCTGATGAGAAGCTGCATGTGCAGGGTGCGGGGAACTCAGGAGGAACCTGCACCTTCCTACTCTCCAGGAACCAAAAGTTCAATGAAGCTGCATGCAAAGGATAAAGGGGTAGAAAAAGGAAGGCAGGTAAAGTAGGGGTGCAGCTGATGCATGGAAAGTGGAAGAGAAGCACAGGTAGGAAGTTGGGTCTTTATCTCCATTCTGAGGCTGCTTCTTGTTTTGCCCAAAGCAGGTGGAAACTGCAGGTGCTGGATTGGAGGGATGTACATCAGGACTTCTGGACTGTAGGGCCCAGAGCCATGAGGGGCACCCAGTGGGCAGATGCAATGAATAAGGAAATGGGCAAACCTGGGTTAACTGAGAAGACGCCAACCTTGAGAATATTCGCACACCTGTGTTTCGAAGTCTGGAGTTGGACTTATGGCACCCTTAGCAACTTACAAGTATGCCTCTTGAAGTGGGCCCAGAAAAGAAAAGCTTCAGTGCACGTGCACTGTGAGAAGCTGACGATTAGGTCCAGTGCTGTCTCTAAAATCCTGAAGCTTCTGCGAGCTGTGCAACTGGACTGCATTCAGGAGCTTGACATGTTTAGTAACTGGGGTCGGGAAAGCATGAGAAAATTTGTTCCTCAGCTCAAGAAGATGACAAACCTTCACATATTTCACTTCAGCAATGTGGGTCCAGAAGTGTATACTTCATGCTCCAGAAACTCGTGTTATTCTCGAATCTTAGCTTCTCATTTAGGACAGATGCAAAGTCTCCGGGAGCTTCATATAAGAGATATCTTCCTGCATGAAAATCTGCATCAGATCTTCAGGTGAGTGGGTGGTGAGTTCCCCAGCACATGCGTGGTTACAGTAAATATTAAGGGGATCTGTGCCCACCTGCTGGCCTAGGGAAAGATACTAGGAAGTGGGAAAAGACAGCACTGTCTGGACTGTGGGAAGGTCTCACATACATAACCTCCCATGTAAAAGCAGGGGACTAAACTGAGCTACGAGATTTGGAGCAGGCTCCATGTCCAGAAAGCCAGCAGTCAGGGAGAAGAGGATGAGGCCAGATCAGATGTCTTTCTTAGGAAGCATGTCTAGCTAAGGCGCTGGGGAAAGGGAAGAGAGAACACTAATGGAGAGACAGCCACACACCTGCACACTGAACAGCAGCTGTGCTCAGCAGCTGTGATGGCCAGCAAGCCATTTTCCATGTTCCCCCTAGGAAAAGGCTGTGGGGTGCTTCTCATAGTTACTTGCATTGCTACACTAAATACTCAACACCCACAACTTAAAGGAGGAAAGGTTTTTTGTGGGGGAAGGTACCAGGAATCAAACTCAGGATCTTGCCCTTGCTGAGCAAGTGCTGTGCAATGGAGCTGTATACCTGGCCTCAGAGAGGTATTTTTTAGCTTAGAGTTTATAGAGGTTTCAGTCCATAGTCAGGTGGCTCTAGGCATGGAAGAGAAGAAAGAGTTCACTGCAGGGTACGCAGAAAGCAGCAAGCTGTCTTCCTTCTTCCCTTTATATTCCATCCAGGCTACAACTCTATTACTTGGTGCCACCCACACCCATGATGACACTTCCCTGTTGAGTAATTCAATCACCTACTACCATTCAAAATCAATCATTGGAATGACCCAACTGTCACACCCCTGATTTAGCCATTTCTCCAAATCCCCACTGTTGAGTCTAAGGCTTTGGGGGGACTGCAACATAAAAGCCATAACAGTGGTCAAGACAGGGGAATGAGTAGATGGGAAGTACAGGAGTCTGGAGCTGAGACTGAAGAGGAGTACAGGGCTGGGAACAAGGATACAGGCGTTGCTGAAGACACAGGGCCAACTCCAGTTCATTGGCCAAACATGCCTGGGTTCATACTTCCTGCAAGTCACCCACTGGCCTCAACGGGCGAGAGCTGTGCTCTTCTGCTTGGCACTGAGCACAGGGGGCTGTAGAGAGTGAGGTCTGAGCCCATCACACAAGTGATGGTGACTTGAAGGATCAGTGCCTTCAACACAACATCCTGGTGATCATCAGATGGTGAGGGCAGCATTGGAGATAAACTAGCTCTTCTACCTTGATGTCATTTCCTAATGCACCCTATTCATCACCTTTATTCATACCAAATAACTCCTCTGTCTCTCCAGGAGCCAAAAACCTTTGGAGGCCCTCTCCTTGAGTTCAAGTCTACTGAAGTCATCTGACCTGAAGCATCTGTCCCGATGGGCAACCACCAGTCAGCTGAAGTCCCTGACTCTGAAGTGGATTTCAATGAAGTCATTGCATCCTAAGACGCTCCAGGTTCTGATACAAAAACTGGCCAGCACTGTGGAGACCCTGGCCCTAGAGCACTGTGATATCACAGACTCGCAGCTGCTGGCCATCTTGCCTGCCCTGAGCTACTGCTCCCAGCTCAGGACTTTCAGTTGCTATGGGAACAAATTTTCCCTGGATATTCTTCAGGTCCTGCTGCGCGTAACTGCTGGACTGAGTCAGTTGACTAGGGGGCTGTATCCTGCCCCTCTGGAGAGCTACAGGTACAATACTCCAATGTGCTTTGTGCAGCCTGAGCGATTCACCCAGGTCCGTGCTGAATTGGCACACATTCTGAGAGACATAAGACCATCTCTTAGTGTTCAGATCTGTACCTACTTCTGTGATTTGTGCATGATATGTGAATTCTATAGGATGGAGCCCAGTGGCAACTGGGAAGTCACACGGGAGTATCGCCATTGGTGGTTCAGACAAGGCCACAATTGTATGACTCATGAATGAGTCGCAGATATGTTTTAAATCCAGATGTCCCCACAAAGCTTTCTGTGCTCCCAGGAGGGGCTTTCAGGAGGTGACTGGATCCTGGGGGCAGTGGATTAGTCCACAGAGATTATAGCTCTCCGTGATGTTGGGAGGCAGAGCCTGGTCAGAGGAGGTGGGTCACTGGGTGTGTGGCCTGGAAGAATCTGTCTCCCTTCTTCCACTGTTAATCTCTCTCTGCTTCCCACAGCCAGGCCATGAGCAGCTTCTCCTCTATGCACCTCTGCCATGCTGGCCTAAGCAGTGAATGCTAAGATGAAATAAATCTTTCATCTCTGAAATTGTGAGTGTTGGGTATTGTGTGCCAGTGACAAGAGAAATAATGAAGATGTGCATGTTAGTCCTCTATAGATAATTCTCAAATTATAAAGGGAAACTTGCTAGGCATAGAAGAATACATCCATAATCCCAGCACTTTGGAAGATGAGGCAGGAGGATCACCTCAAGTTCAAAGCCAGCCTTAGCTACACAGTAAGATCCTAACTCAAAAGTAAATAGATACATAGACAGATAAAGGGAATCTTAAACTGCTTCATGATCACTCATGATGTGATTTTCCAATTTATTTATGCAGTGATTATTTTTATTAGTGTTTGCCATGCATAATAATTACGTTCATCTTAGGTAGGGAAGCTTTACTTTTTTTTTTTTTTTTTGGTGGTACTCGGAATTGAATTAAGTATCTTCATACTGAGCTATCTCTCCAGCCCTTTTCAGTTTTTAATCTTTTTTTTTCATCTTTTTAAGACAGGGTCTTACTATGCAACACAGGTTGGCCTTGAGCTCACTTTGTAGCCAAGGCTGGTCTTGAATTCACAATGATCCTCCTGCCTCAGCCTCCCAACTGCTGGGATCATAGGAGTATACCACCATGCCCGGCTAGAAAAATTTTCTTTTTACCTGTTTACAGTACTCAATAATCATATTCATCTTGGGAAGTTAGTGAAAATGCATAATAGATATTAACTGTTTTTAATATCCTCTTCCAACTCTTGGTCCTCTTCCATTTGCGAGTTTTTTCAGACAGGGTCTCGCTAAGTAGCTAAATTGTGCAGGTTACACTCAAACCTGCAATCTTCCTGTCTCAGTCTCCAGCAGTGCTGAGATTACTGGCATCTACCACCACAGCCAGCTTCGCTTTCCACGTTGACCTCAGCAATTTCCAGAAGTTGGAGAAAATAAAAGCCATTGGATTGCCTGCTGTCCATGGGGATGGGCTGCAGGGTCTCGAGGCACCAAAATAATATGCTGTCCTTTTGTTCCTCCTTCCCATTTTTCAGTGCTTGGCATGGACACTGGGGCCTTACCCATGCAAGGCCAGTGGTCTACCACTGCACTACACTCCTACCCAACTTCTCCCGTTTCCTTCCTTGGAGACATCTGTTACCTTTGCTTTTGATGCTGTTTCCAGAATGGTCAAGCCCACAGCCTCCAGGTTGGCTTCACACATCTGGGGTTGCACCTGTGATGCCCACAGGCTCTCATGGCCTGCTCATGTTCCATTCCCCACACCAAGCAGTTGAGTTATCCATTCATCTACTGACGGATAGCTGGTGAATTCCAAATATCAGAAGTGATCAAGAGGGCAGATGGGAATATCTGGGTGGATGTCTGCTTACTTGGATAAACAGCTCAGAGTTTCATGGCTGGGTCATGTGCTAGGGATCTATGTGGTTATTTGTCCTGTGATAATCCCATCTGTTAGAATTGCCACATAAAAGGCACTATGTAGCCCAGGCTGATCTCAAACTCATAGCCATTCTCCTGCCTCAGCCTCCCCAGTGCTGGGATTACATGCATGTATCACCACACCAGGCACAAAGTGATTTTTAAGATTTATTACTTGTTTTACATGTGTTCCTTTCTTCAACCTGGGAAATGTGCATTATTTTTGATCCTTCAGAAGCATGGATCATAACATGTATCTACCTTGTGCTAGAATCCTTGATTTTTGGTGTCCGTGCAGGGCAAAGAAGCAAACCTGAGAGCAGAGAGGGGACAGCAACACTGAGATTTCACCTGCCAGCTTCATGCAGGGAGGTGAAAGGGGTAAGTAATCTCTAAAAATCAAGACTCATTTCCAAGGTCACAAAAAAGAACAAATATTGCAGACACTTCTTAGTCTTGAGCTCTATACAACCAGGGTTTCGGTTTTTATTTTTTATTTTTTCGCTTTTTGTTTCTTTTATTTATTTATTATTTTTTTTTAACTTCCTGTTGCCTTGTTCAGAGATGCCTGGATCTTCAACTCTGGGTTCTGGCATTCTGGGAACAGGGAACAGAGTACAGGGTGCTTTTTGTTTTGTCTGCAGGGGCTCCAAATGGGTGTTTCAACATGTCATTAGTGAGACTGCCTTGAAGACAACATGGTCAGTGTGCTAGAGAAGTTAATCAGCAGTCCCTTTCCAAAACAGTCCCTCCATTCATGGATTTAGCGGAACTCTGCATTTCTCCGCAATTCTTTTTACCACCAGATGCACTTTCTTTGTGCAGAGCAGCTGCTGCTCCCTGAATGAGCCTGTGCAGGCTGCTTCTTGCAAATGCACTTCAGGGCTGTGTAAGCTGCTGCCTAGTCACAGGCTGGGGGGAGTGTCATAGAGGGAGAAATCACAGAGCTGTCACCTTCTGCAGCAGCACTTTGCAGGGGTCATCAAGTCCCCTCCAAGCAAAACAGAGGGTGCCTTTCTGTCATGGGGTGAACCTCACTCTCACCTGGTGGCTGCATAGCAGTGAGTGCAAGAGGTCAACACTGGCCACACCCACCTTGGCACCGGGGCTGGGAGGCACAGAGAGGGGGTTCCTCTCTGTTGTCCACGTGCCACCCCTGTTCCTAGGTTGCCTCTTCCTCATCCTCTAGCTCCTGCCTCCTCAGAGGAGCCGGCCCTGACTACCTCCACTGTCCCATCACTCATCTTCTTGGTTTCCTCTGTGGAATGAACATATTACTGTTTTCCACAGTGCTGCACACTCCTTTCTTATTTCTATTTTCATTTTTATTTTGCACCAGGAATTGAACTTAGGACCGTGTGCCTTCCAGGCAGGCACATCGCCACTGAGCTCTATCCCTGCCTCAATGCTGCACAGTCTTGTTTCTTTTCTTTTTTCTTTTTGTGGTACTGGGGATTGAACGTAGGGCCTTTACACTGAGCTATATCCCAATTCCTTGTCAAAAAAAATATTATTTTTTGTGGTTTTTTTGGTTTTGGATTTTTTTTTTCGTCTTTTACAAAAGAATCTCACTATGTAGTCAGGCTGACCTCAAACTCACTATGTAGCTCGGGCTAGACTCGAACTCACAGTGATCCACCTGCTTCAGTCTACTGAGTTCTGTGGTTAGATGCATGCACCACCATGCCTGGTTCATTTAATTTTTTATATTGAACCAGAGTTTTGTTATATAACTAAATTGCCCAGGTTGGGCTTGAACATGAAGTCCTCCTGCCTCAGCATCCTAGAATACTTGGATTACAGTTATACATGACCATACCTGGCTTCACAGGGGTTTTAAATTATTATTCAGCACTCAGGAGGCTGAGGTAGGAGGAGCGTTGTGAGTTCAAGGCCGGCTTGGGCTACAATGTGAGTGCAAGGCTGGCTTGAGCTACATAGTGTGACCTTGCCTCAAAAATACTAGGGCCAGGAGTTTGGCTCAGTGGCTTAAGCACCTGTCTGGCAGGCATGAGGTTGTGAGTTCAATTCCCAGTGCCACACACACAAAAAAATAAAATAAAGTAAAAAAATAAATAATAATAATTATTATTATTTTGCTAAAAATGTACCAATGTAAAATCATGCATAGAAATGACATGATCTTCTTTCCCTTACAGGGTGACTGAAGAACTGACTTTCCAGCAGAGAGTTAACAAAGAGTCACAGTGAGCTATCTCCCTCTGTGGCCTCCACATCTGGGATTCCATCAAACATGGTCAAAATTATTTTTTAAATGCCTCCAGTAAACATACAGAGGCTTTTTTCTTATAATTATTCACTAAACAGTTTGTCTTGGTTACTTTTCACTCATTGCCGAAACAGAATACCTGACACCCAAAATTAGGGAAGCAGAGGTTTATTTCTTACAGTTTCTCAGGTGTTTCAATCCATACTCACTTGGCTCCAACGCAGTGTGGCATGGCAGGGCCGCCATTCATAGCCGCCACAACAGCAAGGTGCTCTGGAGTGGGGTGGGGGGGCAGAAGCGAAAAAGAGGAAGACCTGCCTCCCTTACACTGTATGTTGGCTCCACCCCTGGGCAGGTGCAACACTCACATCATCAATCCCAGCACTAGACAACAAACCAACCACAAACACCAGATTCAGCCCCAAAAGTATATGAGCACTTGGGAGTACATAGTATCACCCAATACACAGTTTAACAGCTATTTGCATTAAATTAGGTATTACGAGTACTCTCCAGATAAAGTATGCAGTAGGTTCTGTACAAGCACTGCACCACTTTATACTGTAAGGTTCAAATCAGACCTGACTCCTCCAGGCCCCAGCCTACTTTCCAGCAGAAGCACTACTGTTGGCAGGAACTCCGCTCTCAGCAGGAAACTCGGCTCAGTACTGAAGTTCTCATGCACAAGCATAGAAAAGGGGGAAAGATAGGACAAGGCATTTTGCAGGTCCTAGTGATATAGGAGAAAAACACATGACCTCCTAGATGTCTGTTATGAGTTCGTGATCTCCAAAATCAAATAAAGTATCTTAGCAACAATGGGGTTGCGAGTACAATATATTTATTGACACAAAGAAAACTTCTGTCTGGGAGAGAGACAGAAAGGGTCCTGAGTGGGTTGCTGAAGACTGCTTTTTCTAGGGATTCTTATAGAGTAAAGCCCCAGTGTGAGGCAGGTCCAAGGTGTGGAAAAATGGGAAATCACAGGGTGAGCATGAGGTGGGACAGAACTATGGTCAACCAATAAGATCACAAGTATAATTGCTCAGGGATAAATGGGGAAGTCAGTCACACCTACACATAGAGCAAGGCCCTTCCTGTAGGGGGTTGGGTTAGTGGGTCGTTCTGGCTTCCTCATGGTGATAGAGATCTATTTAGAATATCGTCTCCTCATATATATCCTTAGGAAGTATGTGGATGCATTTGTTTTATTTTTTGTCTTGAGGTCTGGCCCATAGAGGAGGTGTCTGTCTCCCCCACCTTGTAAGGTATCTGGTCTCCTGCACTGGCTCATTTGAGGGCCCAGCCCTATCTGACTACCTGTAATATTTCTATCCAACTCAGCTGCCTGTAACTCTAGAGCCATCTGGAGACACCCCAGAATTTACATGGGGCACTTCAAGGACTCTGACCACTGAGAAGCAAGACAGCCTGAGAACTTTGACCACAGATGTACATTGGAATCTTCCCACCTAATATCCCCTGCCTTCTCCCCATCTCTATAAAATTGGACAAACTTCTCTTTGCTTGAGGCAGATCGTATAATTGTGCTCTCTGCCTGCACCACACCATGTTGCCTTTACACAAGCCTGGTGGTCTCTGCTGGTTCCACCTTCCCCACATATTATGAACCTTACATGCACAGGTATCCACAGATGTGGGTATGGAACAAGGACCTAGAACATGTCCAGATGCTGGGGGATGACTGAGCATCTTCCTGCCTGTTTAATCCAGAGCTCCGGGTTGTAGGCGGTTCTGAGTATTGATGGAGGACAGTATCCCCCAGTTGGAAACACATGGCCAGAACTGGCTGCATCTCGCTGGACACAAGACTTCCTTTGTGAGCACTAAGGGTCCCAGATTGGACTTGTCTGGCACTGAAGAAAAAGTAGGTCTATTTTAAAGGGCAATCCTCTGCCTTGTTGGATGGCAGCAGTTTCTGCCCTCAGCTGAGCACATTCCCCACTCCCTCCTCCCTCTCAGGTTCCACTGTGATATGATATAGAGTGGTTTCTCTACCCTACCGGCACGGGAGCCTCCTTTCTCCTCGCTCTCCTTACCCTTCCCATACTGGAACTTCTCTCACTAGCTTGTGGTTCCTATCCCCACCTCCCCCTTCCTTGGTTAGACTCCCTATCCGACTGAGGTGGACCAGATGGCCAAACGTGTAACACTGTCATTTTTGCATAAGTGTCTGAGCTTGTTTTTTCCCAGCACAAATGATAAAAACCTTTGTAACATTCTCCTTTGACGCTCAGAAGATATGAAGCATGACCTTCTCTGAGTCAGGCTAGCCAAACATAGTCTTTCTTTCTTCAGGAGTGCATGCTTGGTTCTTTACACCATCTGAATCTGGTATCCTATTTTCCACAACAGTGTGAAGAGTGTAAAATGTATGGAAAGTCCTTGTCTTGCAAGAGGGGCTCCCTAGGTAATTATTATCATTATTCTTTGCATGTTCTCCCTGTCAGGTGCCCCAAGACCTATATAGTCAATTTCCTTAAAGAAGCCCAGGGTACTGAGATATAATTCCTAGTCCATGACTCCACCCCTGTCTCCATGGAGACTTGTCACACTCAGTCCTTCAGCACTGGGCACCTTGCTGTACCCAATATCCCTTCCACGACAGGAGCCCCACTGCCTTGCCAGCCTTTCATGAGAAGTCCCAGGGACAAGGAAGTCACTTCATGGTAAAATGAAATTTCAGTGGTTAAAATATTTAGAATGAATGAGTGAATAAAATATTTAGAATGAACTTTTTTTTTAAGTAATGGAATCAAACCCAGCATTTGAGGCAGTGCTATATCACTGAGCAACACCTCAGTCCCTATCTTTGTATCTTGTGAATGCTGGGAAGGGACACTGGCCAGTGCCTGGGGCCAGGGCCTGGCCATGCTGGCAGCTACTAGCTTTGAAGGATGATGAAGGATTACAGAACTATTGAGTGCCAGGAGGAAGAAACAGTGTAATTGATCTTCCTGTATATTCAACTGTCCTCCTGCAGTGGAGCCAGCCTGCAACCCTGATGCCTCTGCCACTCAGCCCTGTCCCTGACACCAGCCAAGGGTGGGGCTGAGGAGGCTGGGGAGTGGACCTGGGCCCCTCTGCTCCACAGAGCTGGGCCCTCAATATTTCTAAACCAAATTCTCCATTAAGTCCTCTGAATTTACCACCTTCTTTATACTGAGGCTGGAGAGGCGAAAAAGGGAGAAATTGCGCTGAGCAGGACTGAGATCCAGCCCAATTATGGCCTGTGTGATTTGGGGGAATCACAGAACCAATCTGACCTGCTTTCTCCATCTATTAAATGTGCTTAAGGACCATAATGATTCCTTCACAGAAGTATTTTAAGAATTAAATAAGATAGGCTGGGTGTGGTGGTGCACACATGTAATCCCAGCACTTGGCAGACTGAGGCAGGAGGATCATTGTGAGTTGAAGGCCAGCCTGGGCTACATAGTGAGTTCTAGGCAGCCTGAACTATGTAGTGAAACCTAGTCTCAAAAAAATTTTCAAGGAATTAAATATATACTTTGTGTGTATTTGTGTGTATTATCACAGTAGGTATATGTGTACATACTTGATCTTCCTTGTCCTATAAAGGCACCTTCTTTCTTATTTGCACTAATGGAGATTAAATCCAGTGTCTTTACATTTGAGTTTAAACCCTAGCACATTTTAGTTTTTATTTTGACACAAGTTTTCCGTGGTGGACTCAAAGCTAAGTATGGTGGCACACACCTGTAATCCCAGCACTCAGGAGGCTGAGGCAGCAAGATCACCAAGAATCTGAGGCCAATCTGGGTAACATGGTGAGTTCAAGACCAGCCTGAAGTACATAATGAGTCCCTGTCTCAAAAAATAAAAAATTAAAAATAAGAAATAAAATTTGCTCTACCGGCTGGACTGACTTTAAAACTTCCTATCTCATCCTCCCTGAGGGCTGGGATTACAGGCTTGCACCACCGTGGTAGGTTTATAATATCATCTAGAATGCATAATTATTGAATATGAAACTTTCTTTTAGAGGAAATATAGAGTTGCTTTTCATTGAGCCTCTGGTCATATTTTCATCAATGGACAAAAACATAACTTGTTTCATGTATGTTTCTGCTTAAACACATCTTATCTAACACACATTGGTGATGCACTGACTATAAATATAATTAAAGGCTGGACAAAGCTTTTATACTACACAGTTTCTCCAAAATGCACTTCACATGCTTTTTCCCTATATGAACATGAGTTTGCATGCATGACACCTGGGGCTGTTTTCATTTTAAGTAGTGCTGGGGATCAAACCCTGGGCCTTTGCCACTCAGGAGATACACTCCTGAGCCAGGCCACTTAAAAACTGAAATCAACAAAAAGTGCACTTAACAGACTATGCAAAGGACATCTGTTTTCAGCACAAGAGCTGGAAAGCACAGCAGAGGGTCACCTTGTTCAAACTTGGCTGGAAACATGCAGCAGCGGCTGGCCACTCAGATATATCTGTCCCTCTACACTCAGGTGTGTACACAATATTGGCACACATGCTGTCATAGACAGCTAAGTTAGGTAAAATATCATAGCAGTCAGACAGGGATAGTCCCTCAAAGGAGCCAGTGCAGAAGATGAGGTACACTGCAACAGTGGCGAGACAGACATCAACACTGAGGGTCAGACCTCAAGACAAAAGATGAAATGAATGCAATCACATACTTCCCCTACAGATAAAACACAGGGTTTGGTATTCTAAATAGGTATTGATCACCTTAGGAAAGCCAGGAAGAGCCATTAACCCAACCCCCTACAGGAAGAACACCTGTTCTGTTTCATGCCAGCTTGCTATGTGACTTGCTTTCCCATTTGATCCTGATTTAATCAATATTACATGAGTAATTTATACACATAATCTTACTGTCTGTGGTCGTTACTTTTTCTCATTGCTGGGACAAAATACCCAACCCTCAAAATTAGGGAAGGAAAGGTTTATGTAGCTCACAGTTTGTGGAGGTTTCAGTCCATAATTGTCTGGCTCCAAGGCAGGTTGGTAAGGCAAGGGGCAGCTGTTCATGTCAGCAGCAGGTATCAAAGGAGACAAGAGCAAAAAGGGCAAAAGGGGGAAAAGGGGAAAAGCATACCTCCTTCCCTCCCTTATATTGTATGCTGGCTACCTGCCCCAGGCAAGTGCAGCACTTACACCACCAATCCCAGCATTAGACAATGAACTCAGCCACCTTTCAAAGCCTCCCCCCGCCATGCCTCCATGAGGCTTTTGGGGGACATTTAAACACAAACCCTAACATTCCATCCCTGCTCGCCCCAAAGACTCATGCACATCCCTTTATGCAAAAGACATTTAGTCCTTTTCCAAGAGTTGCCAAAGTCCTAATAGTCTGAGCATTGCTGAAAATTTCAAATTCCAAGTCTCCTCCAAGATTTAAGACAACCTCTTAGCTGTAACCCCCTGTACAAATGAAAACAAACTTAAACACTCCCAACATTCAATGGCACAAGATAAACATTACCATTCCAAAGGGTACAAACAGGGATATAAAGGAATGGGACCAACAGAAGTCCAAAATCCAGCAGAGCAAACATTAAGTCCTGGAATACCACATTTACCTTCTGAAGCAATCTGGTTGTGTGCTCAAAAGGTTTGAGTGACACCAACCCCATGGCACTTGTGGCAGTTGTAGCCCCCATGGCTTCTCTCTTGTGCTGATTTTGCTCCCTTCTTGCAGGTTTCCTTAGACAATTCACAGTCCTGGCTTTTCCAGGCTTCTGGGTTCTCCACTGCATGTTTGGCTTCACACTCAGTTTCACACTGCCTGGCCTCCCAGGCCTGCTGAAATCAGGGTGGGAGCCTTTTTAATCTCAGAACTCTTCCATTCTGTATGCACCTAAAAGTAGCACCACGTGGATGACGCCCAGGTCTGCAACCAGTTGGAGCAGTAGCCAGGCTTTCCTCTCTCTTGGCTGTAGGTGTGCAGAGCCTGGATCACTGAGCATTCTGAACCTGATTCTGAGGAACAACTTCTCTGTGCCACTGCCATTCTGGAACATGGTGCTCTGCGACTTTCTCCTCAAAGCCAAGTCTTTCACTTTTGCAGTTTTGAGGCTACAAAGCATGGGAACTTGCTGTTATTTGTGATAACCTAAGGCCATCCTTTATATTCTCCTCTTCCTTCTCAACAATAGAGATTTCAGTGCTATTGTGCAGTTCACAGCTTTACTGGAGTTTTTTTTCCCTGGCAAAACTCACAATGTTTTAAATCATCCTGCCAGGCTACTTGCTCTTTGTTTGCTATATAAATCTGGCTAAAAGTCCCCATCCATAGCCATCCCACCACCTCAACATTAGACTGCCTTGAAATTTCTTTTGCCAGATTAGTTAGTCTACCTCCCTTAATCTCAGTCTTAGGCAAAGTCTCTGGACATGAGCAAAATGCAGATGAACTTTTTACCAAGTCATAACACACATAGTCTGGAGTCCAACAACCAATACAGTCCTTTTTCCCAGCAGAAACTTCCTGAGCATGGTATTTCCAGGTAGAATTTCTATCAGCTTTCTGGTCTCCTGAGCTCCGACCAGAATCTCCCATGCAGAACAGCCTAAGGCATTCCAGCTCTGCTCCTTCAGGTGATACCTCTTAATCTTTCCAAACTCTTCCCACAAGCTATTCCCAAAGGCTCTTGAACCACGTGTTCAGGTATAGTCACAGCAATGACTCCATCCTACTGGTACCAAATTCTGTCTTGGTTGTTTTTCTCTTGTTGCTGAGACAAAATACCTGATGCCCAAACTGAAGGAAGGAAAGGATTATTTAGCCTACAATTTGTGGAGCTTTCAGTCCATAACCTGTTGGCTCCAAGTCAGGGCAGCATCACAAAGGGGCAAACGACAGCTACTGTAGATTCTCAAAGTGGCAAGAGCAAAAGGGGAAAAGGGAAAAAGGGGGAAAGCATGCCTCATTTCTTCCCTTATATTGTATCCTGGCTACCCACCCCTGGGCAGGTGCAGCACTAGCACCACCAATCCCAGCACTAGACATCAAAAGCATCACAAACACTAGACTCAACCAAGTTCAAAAGCCCTTTCCCCCCATGCCATCATGGGGCTTTGGGGGATATTTAAACACAAACCACAACATTGGTTGACCATAGTTTTATCCTACCTTATGCCCATTTCACAATTTTCCATTTTCCCCACCTTAGATCCACTTTACCTTGTGGTTCTGCTCTACAAAAATCCCTAGAAAAGGCAGGGCTTTTGGTAACCCACTCAGGACCTCTTCTGTCTCTCTCTCTCAAACAGAAATTTTCTTTCCCAATAAACATATTCTACTCTTAACTTTTGCTGCTCCTAGAATTCATTATTAGATTTTAGAGAACACAAATGCATACCAGACATCTACCAGGTTGGGAGTTTTTCCCCTATATCAATGCCACTAATATGGATTTGGGAGATTACAAGTAAGTTTTACAGGTAAGTCAGCAAGTGGGCAATTTTGCAGTTACAAAAGTTTGAAAGGCTGTATAAAATAACTAGAATAAAGATACAATATTTATGTTGGCTCACTGAGCTCAGCCTATACAATGAGCAGAGGGTTGTTTTAGGTTTTATCTCATGTAAGCATGCAGTATATGACACTGACTCAACAAAGCCTAGGGATTTGCTCTATTTAAGTGCCAAGGGTTTAAGGGTTGGAGATATAGCCAAATGTAAGAACTTTGGCTGAAGTTAAAACTGGGCAACTTAGGAATTTACCAAGACTCTGTCCTAGATTAATAAGATAGACAAGAGAGAAGGAATGAAAGAAGGAAGATAGGAAACACTGACAGACACACTAGGGCTGCATGTCAGTGTGAAGACCATGGGTTCAATATCCACACAAAAAAACAAAAATTAAAAGAAAAACACCTGCCCTGCCCCTCCCTTGCTACATGACTCCAGGGGATCTTTAAACTGAACGGATTTGAGCCTTCTTGTTGTTCTTTTTGATAGCCTCAGAAAATGCCATTAAGAAACCCTGATGTTCTGCATTATGTTGAAAAGCAAATCTCTTGGGGTCACTGCTTTATATGAAAAGTAATGTTTGAAGATATAAAAATGAAGGCATATTTCTAATTCTGCAGAGCACCTACTGTCTCCTATTCTGGTTGACTGGAACTAAACTACAAGGTGCCGGTCAGTAGTTCCATCAGTGCGTGGCTCATGGTTGAGGTCAGCTTTCCAGAACATTTAAAAATAAATCTAGCTTCCATCCTGCATGAAGCATGCCGAGGTTTTCATTATTTGTTTTTAAATTTATTATTAATGTCATGTGTGCGGATCAACCCAGAATCTCAAACATACTAACCATGAGTTGTGCACCACTGAGTCCATAATTTGTGCTTATGTGAGCACACGCATGTGCGAGTTTGTGTCTTGGAGGATCAAACCCAGGGCCTTGCATGCTAGGCAAGTGCTTCTCCATTGAGCCAGGCACTCAGGCCAATAAAAGTCTTATGGCAAGTGACACAGAGAAGTGTCACTCTCCTGTCCCTGTACAAGGTAGGGCTTGGCTGGTGGCTGTCGCCCCTTCCCCTTGTGTCCCTTACTCCCCACGCCCGCCGCGCTGCCAGACAACTGGCCTGGTGTCCTCCATGGCCACTGTTCTCCTCCAGGACACTCCAGCAGGACTGCAGCTCCACCATCAGCACAATGCCCCTTTTGCTCTGCCACTTCAGGAGCTGGCCTTCCTACTTTTTTGAAGAAGTGAAGGGGCATCCATGGTTAAACCCAGGAAGAGAGGAATCTGGGCCATTGCTAACTTCCCCTGCACCCACACTAGCCTTCCAGAAGATTCCCCAAACACTTGGGTGGGGTCCATCCAATGTGCTGATCAACCTGTGTAAACCCTTTGGTACAATCCAGGATTGAGGCCCACGCCTTAACTAGGTTAAAGAGCAAAATTATAATTTAGCTAAATTATCTATTCTATTATTTTTCTAGTACTGGAGATAGAATTCAGAATCTATGTGCTAAGCAAGAGCTCTACCATTGAGTTAGATCCCCAGGCTTTTTTTTTTTTAATCTTTAAATTTGAGACAAAGTCTAAGTCACTAAATTGCCCATGATGTGCCAGGCTTGGTGGCACATGCCTGTAATCCTAGCACTCAAGAGACAGGCAGAAGGATCAGTGTGAGTTGGAGAGCAGCCTGGGCTATATAAGCATGTCCAAGGCCAGCCTACACTACCAAGTGAGATCTTGTCTCAATAAATAAATAGCACAGGATGGGCTTGAATTTTCTGTGCTCCTGCCTCAGCCTCCCAAAGTGTTTTATACTTTTTTTTTTGGTACTAGGGATCAAACTCACAACATCACTCCTGCCATGCAGGTGCTTAGGCCACTGAGCTAAATCCCTGGCTGTTACACCTTTTTTTTTTGTACTTGGAATTGAACCCAGGTCTTCACACATGCTAGGCAAGTACCATTCCACTGAGCTACATCCCCAGCCCTTTTTAACTTTTATTCATTTATTTTGGTTTTTTTGAGAGAAGGTCCCCCTTTGTAGCCCAGGATGGCCTTGAACTTGCAGCCATCCTCCTGCCCCAACCTCCTGAGTGCTGTGATTATAGGCTTGCACCATCACACCTGACTTAATTTTTACTTTGAGACAAAGTTGTTAAAATGTCCAGGCTTGCTTTGGACATAGATTCTCCTGCCTCTCCCTCCTGAGTGGCTGGAATTGCAAGCATTTGCCACAGCAACTGGCATACTTCTTTATAAATACTATATGAGATTTTAAAAATAATGTAAATAGGCCTTAAAAATACTGTGAAGGAGTTTATGTGACATCCAAACCATGACAGCTGTCAACTTATCCGACGTGAAGCCAAGAGACCTTAAAATAGATGGTCAGAAAACATCTCAAGTTGGATGAAGTAGGAAGGGATGTATTTGGCAAAGCCTGAAACAGCATTGGGTGTCACAACTGGGAGTAGGGCACTACTAGCATCCAGTGGGATGAAGCAAAAGATGCTACTAAACACCAAACAGCACACAGGGCAGCCTGAATCTCAAAAGTTCATCAGTGCCATGGTTTCCCCTCTTGGCTGACCATGCAGACCTTCTTGAGGCATTAGTGAAATGAGGACGGGTCACTGCTTCTTGACACACAAAATCCAGGTGTCTGGAAATGGGATCTGGCCAGAAATTTCCACACCCACCCTTCTCCCTGTGACACAGGGACACCACTACTCTGGGAGCAGAAGGGCCTTGTCCTAGGCCATTGGTGGAGTCAGGACCAGAGTCCAAATTTCTTGCTTTGTAGTAGAGAGCTATTCTAACCCCTCTAGCAATGTCAGGGGCCATGGTCCTCTCATCTCCCAGTCATGGGCAGAAAACCTCAAACTGTGGATGGGAGACCTTGGAACAGAGACTGCTGGGGTCACCAATCGATGGAGAAGCCTCTCTCTGGTCAAGTCCCCTGGAAACTGAGTCTGAGACAGGGATCTGTATTCACATGATTTATTCAGCCAGGGCACCAATAAGGGAGGGAGTGGTGCTTCCCAATAAGGACACCAAAAAGGGAGGGAGTGGAAAGAAGCAACATAAAGTAGAGTCCCTGGGGCATGGGTTGTTCCCAGGGATTGTCCTGCCTTCAGGCCAAGGAGTGGTGCTTTCTAACCCTGCCTACTCATGCTGTCACAGTTGGGAACCTGTGACAATGGCAAGAGGGCAGCAAGCACTGGGCATGTGATTCGCGGAACAAGACAGCTATGTGCAGGCTCCAGGTGCAGTGACTACACATTGATAACTTGAAATTGGCCAAGTTGAAATTCTTACACCATGGAAATGGGCAAATGCAGCCAATCAGGGACGTTTGGGGAAGCCAGTTTCCCAGCGCACAACTGCAGGGAGGAGAGCACAACTCCTAGACCAGGCTTTGCTCACACCAGGGCAAGGGCAGGCTGCAGGTGTCTGTGAGACAGGTAGCAGTAGAGGGATAGGCAGGGTCTTCAAGGAAACGTGCTCCACAGCGAGTTTCCTCTCATGCCTGTAGGGGACAAACATTCCAAGAACAGGCTGTGCCTGGGCAAAGGCAGGGAGCCCAGGGGACCCACAGCCATCCTTCTGCTGTCCTTGTTGCAAGAAACCCACTCTGTCCTGCTTCTCCCTGCGCCTGTCTTCTACCTAACACACCGCATGGACCAGGTGCTCACACAAAACTGGGTGGAGAGTTTTCTCTGAACACCAGAGCACAGTCTGTGTTACCTAAACAAAGGTGGACAACTGCTGTCTGCCATCCACTTGGGAATCCACCACAGTGGAGACAATCAGTGCTTCTGTCTCTACCCCATCTGACATCGAAGTCCAACATAAGTCAGTTAAACTGGGTTACAATGTCTGGACTGCCATACCGCTAGGAGGGCAGAGGTAGGGGGTTGTGACCTACTGAATATGGGGCAGTAGCTTTTACAGAAAGTGTCTCAGTTTTGATTATGAGAAATGGAAAAGAGAAGGCATTGAAGAAGCCACAGGGGTCACACCTGCACAATCAACAAGTGACTTTCATGCAGCAGTCATGTGATGGCAGGGAGCCAGTTTCTATGACCCTGTCTGAAAAACCTGCTCTGGCAAGGTAATGAGCAGGTGGGAAGTCACAGGGATCTGGAGCTGAGAGCAAGGAGCAGGGGTGCAGTCCTGGAAACAGGGACACAGACTTTGGTGAAGACATAGGTGAGTGAGCCCTGCTTTGGGGAACCCCAGGCTGTGTGGACAGATCATGCCTGGATTTGTCTTTTCTGCCTGTCTCTCTTTGGCATCAGACTGGAAGGACATGGCCCAGTGCCTCAGCATCCACCAGCTGGACTTCAGTGATGTCAGAATAGCCTGCTGAAGGCCTCAGTCCTCTGAGTTATGCTAGAGGACACTGAAGCCACACTGCAGGTGCTGGGTTTTAGCCACTGAGGGATCCTGGCTTTCCAGCTCAGCGCATCCTGCCTGTCCTGTGCCTCTGTGCCCAATGCTCCACCTTCAGCTCCCATGGGAACCACAGGTTCATGCCATCCTGAAGGGCCACCTGTCCCATGCTGTTGAGCTGGATCACTTCATCCTGGAGCTGTGCCCTGTTACTCTGCACAGCAGGAGTTTGGTCTAGGATTGTCTGAACAAACGGAGTCACTGAGGGACATCGGACCACCTGAGAATGTCTGGATCTGTACCTTTCCCTTCTGAGTGCAGTAAGCGGGTGTGTTTGACCCTGGAGATCAGTTCTGCCTGGTGTCAGCCTGTGTCACTATCAGAAATCCAAGCACTATCTCTGTCACCCCTCTGTCTAGTCCATGGTATATTTCAAAAGCTTTCTGCTGGGCTTTTGGGAAGGAGCTTAGGGTGTAGGTGCATTTCAGAATGCACAATTTCAGCATGACTGGAAAATGAAAGGGGATTCAGCTGGTGGCAGTTTTATAGGGGAACTGTTGTCCCCTATGAAGTAGGGAGCAGATGGGGATATAAGGGGTATGTGTCTTACAGAGTCACAAATTTGAATCTGAGATTCTTTCAGTACTAGTGATTACATGAGGGAATGACTCCTGGAGTTTTATTTGTAAACACATAATCAAAAGGAACCAGAACCTCAAGGTAAATCCTGTGGTGTCTGCCAGTCAACTTACATGGTTCCTAGTTTGAATGTCAGGTATCTTCAGTAGTTGATGGGAGAAAAATTTCCCCAGCAGCACACGGTCAACAATGATCAGGCCCTGGAATGCACAGCCTCTCTGCTCTGTCTTTAACACTGTTCATTGCTCTTCAGTGGCTCCTACAAAAGGTTCACTCACGGACCTGAGATGTCCATGTGGACAGTGAGCACAAACAAGAGTCCTGTCCAGAGGACTCAGTGGTACACAGACAGCCTCCCTGGCCCTGCTTCCTGGCCACCATGTGGATCCAGATGCCCAGGTCCTGTCCTTTGGTTATGCAGAGAAGGAGACCAGTGGAAAAGGCAGGCTCTGTTACCAGTTCTGCAGGTGATGTCTACACTACCCAGGCTCGAGTCCTAGCCTCCCCAATCTTCCCTCTCATCCTGGAAGATAGCAGTCCCTCTTAGCTCATATAAAATGAGATCATGAAGACATCCGAAAGACTTTCAAATACAATACTAATATAATGGCATGAACACTATCTAAATATGCCTATGCCACATTTCAGGGAGAAGGTCTTCATAAGCAGTGATCTTTACACCTCTCACTTTTCCCTACCAAGAAAAACAAAGATAGTGTGGTTTGAGATAAGCACGTATTCAGATGATGATGATGACAAAGAACATGGGGGCAGAGAGGTAACCTTATCTGTACTGTGTCCTGAGTGAGGGGCAGCTAACTGAGGACTGCCTCCTGATGATCCAGGCACTGGTTTCAGTCAGGAGTCCTAGGCCAGGACCTTTGCTTCTCTGGCAAATGAGAATGACTGTAACCCGGTGTGATGGCACACACCTATAACCCTAGCACTCAGAGTACTGAGACAGGAAGGTCACTGCAGATTTCAGGTCAGCCTGGATGACAGAGTGAGTTCATGGTCAACCTGTGGGCCACACAACAAGATGTACCCTCAAAAAGCCAAAAAAAAAAAAAAACAAAACAAAAAACAAAAGATGAGAATGATTAGGCATAGCCAGGAAATAGCACCTGTTACGGATTAAAAACTGGTGGTCAATTTAACGCCAGCTGAATTAAATCAGCATGGTGCTGAGCATAGATGGCCCACCTGAGGAAAGTTGCCAGCATGAAAGGAGACTAGGAGAGGAAAAGTGGTTGTGAGTTCTCCTAACTGGTGTTGTTTGGAGCCATTGGTTCTCCTGGAGGAGTTTGTCATGCTAGCTTCCCCACTATGAATTCAGTCATTATCATCAGAGGAGCTTGGGACTTTGTCACTGAGAATGGCTGTGATTTACTTTGGGGGAGCTCTGCTCCTCACACTGAGCATTGCTTCCTGGCTCTGGAGGGTAAAGAAGATGTGTGCTGTTTAATCTCCAGGAGAAGTTTGCCATGCTGGATTCCTGACATATACTTGACTGTTATCATCGGAGGAGCTCAGGACCTCATTGTCACTGAGGATGGCTGTGGCACTTTTCAGGGCAGCCCTGGTCCTTATTTTGAGTGTCACTTCTCAGCTCCAGTGTAGAACCCTCAACCTACTAGCACAGACCCTTCACCCCACTGGCATAGACTTTCTAGCCTCCACCACTGACCTTTGGGCCTTCCCAGCACAGATTCACAAAACAGACTTGCATGAGTCATTGTCATAGGCCCTAGACCTCCAGGTGGACTTGTGGGAGGCATTATCATGGGCTCTAGGTTTTCAGCTGGACTCAGGCAACACATTGCTGTGGGATCCAGGCCCTCCACTGAATTTTCAAGGTCTTTAGTGTTGTTGACAGATTTCCTGCACTTTCTTGTATTTAACTCTAGATGACCATCATAAAATAATATGATAAATTCTGCGTCCTGTATGTAACTGTTCTCCTTGTAACCCCTGACTACAAGAGCACCTTCACAGGAGTCAGTGAGATGAGGTGTGTTTCCCCCTTGACCTGTGGCATGGCATACAGGAAGAGCTCAATACGTGTATCTTTTCCTTGATTAGCCCTCCTAACAAGTGTACAGCATTCTCCATTTTCCAATGTACTCTCTATTTCTAAAAACAGAGAAAATGATACAGGGAATGACTTTTATATGTGGCCACTACTGAATCACGTTTTACCTAAAAGGCAGAGCTTTGCAGCCAGCAAAGGTTGGAAACTGGGAGCTCAAGATTAGATTCACTCCAGGGATCTAAAGATGCACAGCTCAGAGCTGGAGAGTTCTGTCTCATGTGCTGGTAGTTTAGAACCAATGCTATACATTGTACAAGAGTAACAACCATGTTGGAAATCTGTTTGCAAACAATTCGGTTTATAAACAGAAAAGCTGGGCAAAATTTTGCTTCAAATAATTGATGAACTCTGAATCAGCTTTTGAACACGACCATGGCCATCTTTCCCTGAATCACGGAACGAATTAATTTTGTGAACTGAGGCACCATCTGCATCCCTACTTTCCACACTAGCATTCAAAAAGTGAAAATCTGAAATGCTGCTGAGTGTAAATATTGGAATTGTGATTTTTTTTTTTGTACTGGGAACTGACCAAGGACTTCCACACACTGAGTTACATTTCCAGTCCCTTTTGAAAAAGATTTTAAAATGTATTTTTTTAAACCATGCTGGGAATGAAGCCAGGGCCATTATACTAACTGAACACATCATTCCTGTGGTAAACTGGGAGGATGAGGCCAAAGGACAGAACATTCAAGCACAGTCTGGGCCACTGAGTGACTTAGTAAGACATACAAAATAAACAGGAGAAAGGGCTGTGGAGGTCCTTGTGAGACAGGAGATCGGGGAGTGGTGAACCAGCTGGGGAAGTGGGAGTGACCTGTTAATTAGGAAGATCTAGGACATGCGTGCACAACGGTTCCCAAAACCCTGCTCTTGGACCCATCAGAGAGATGCTCTCCAGTTTTTCTCATCTGACCTTGAGCAGGTTTTCCATAGGACAGCTGGACCTGACCTCAGCCTGAGGGGTTGTAAGAGGAATTTTCCCTGTTAATAATACATGGTTTGTAACTGCCTGCCCACCCCCCACCATTCCAGGAATTGAGCAGTTACAATTTAAAGTTGCCCAAGGACAGAGCTGACCGGGAAACTGGGTTACAAGATAAAAACTGCCCCCAACCTCAGACCTCCCTATGGTTACTTTCTCTAATGAATGTAAAAAGCCATTTAAACTAACCAATGCCATCTGCTTCTGTGACCACGCTTGCAAAGACCCCTCCTCCCTTTGTTCTATAGCTTATAAGCCCTGCTCAGGTTCAATTCAGGGCTCTCTGTTCCTGCATGTTCAGTGAGCCCCACGCATGCCTGGACAATAAAAAGAACCCTTGCCAATTGCATGAGAAGGCGTCTGTTGGTGTCTTCCTATACGCGGTGGGCGTCTCAACCCTCACAGGGTAGGCGACACAAAGGGACAGTGGCCACTGAGCTGTGTGCTGCTGTGTCCTTTCACAGGAGTCTGCTCTCACGCTGCAGTGTGCCCTTCTTTTCCTATTACTTGGCCCAAACTCTGCAGAGCATGTTTCTCTTCTAATTTTAATAGTTTGAAAACCTTGCTACCATTTGCTATTGTCTTAACCAGTTCTTTGTTCAAGACAGATGAAACCTAGAAAATATCTCCAGAAGGAAACTCTAGCACCCCATAACCTGCTAATGCTTGCTTCAATATTGACTAATAAAAAATGTGGGAAAAAAAAAGAAAACCAACAACAATAACCAAGGAAGAAAAGTTGGCATAAGGTTGCTAACCAGCAAATACAATGCAGTGTGAACTTGGTCATTGTTGCTAAAACCTTGTTTTAGGAAGAAAATGTAACCTCAGCTATTGATAAGTACCCAGCAGCTAGAAATCCTCCTATGAGGTCACTGTCTTGGTTACTTTTCACTGGTTGCTGAGACAAAACACCTGACACCCAAAATGAAGGAAGGAAAGGTTTATTTATCTGACAGTTTTTGGAGGTTTCAGTCCATAATCAGCTGGCTCCAAGGCAGGGTGACATGGCAGGGGGGCAACACTTCAAGACATCAGCCAAGCAGAAGCAGCCAGAGTAAAAGGGGGCCAGAGCAACCCTCTTCTCCTCCCTTATATTGTACTCAGAACACTCCCCAGCCAGGGTGGGTGTAGCATTCACAAATCTCCTTGCCTTCCTTTGCTTGGGATGAGGCTATTTACAAAGTAAGAACCCTGGCTCCCTGCTGAGTCTCTCAGTTAAACTTCTGATCTTCTTAAATTGACCCAGTGAACAGGCAACTGCTTGTGCTCTACACCCCAGGATGTAGAACTGCTGAGTTACTTAATTAAGCTTCTAGACTTCTCAAATTGACACAATGTATAAACCATAACAGTCATTCAGCAAAAAGAAACATGGCCAGACAGTAGCCCTCACCTGACTTTCCAACATAGGCTTGTAATCCCAGCATTCAGAAGGCTGAGGCATGAGGATCACAAGTTGAATCCTAGCATATGTCACTTAAGACCCTGTCTCAAAATAAAAAGTAAAAAGAGTGGAAGTCATAGCTCAATGGTAGAGTGACCTTGGGTTTTATCTCCACTACTAATAGAAAGAAGGAAAAAAGAAAAGAAAAGAAAAGGAAAGAAAAAAGGGCCAGGTGTGGGGTGTGATGGTTGTAAGTGTGGTAGCTCATACCTGCAATCCCAGCATGGAACCAAAGGCAGGAGCATCACAAGTTTGAGGCCAATCTGGGCAGCATAGTGAGTTCAAGGTCAGCTTGAACCTCATAGCAAGACTCTGTCTCAAAAGAAGACAAATGAAGGAAGTAAGCAAAGACAGAGAGAGGGAAAGAATGAAATACAAAAATTTTATATGTGAAACCACAAATAATTATTTTGTTTCCTCATTTTCCAAACAAGAGTTCTGTCTGTCCTTAGTACACTGAACTTCCAGACTGGTGTTCCTCAACTCATGAATCGCTTGTTTCTCTCTCTGTCTGTCTCTGTTTCTGTGTTTCTTGCTCTCTCTCTCTCTCTCTCTCTCTCTCTCTCTCTCCATCTTTCTGTCTCTGTCTCTCTCTCTCTCCCTCTCTCTGGTTTTTGGAGATGGGTCTCACTGAGTCCACCAACCAGGACATTAAGAAAGTTGAAAACTCATAATCACCAGTTCCCTTTAGACTAAGTTTACTATTAATTAAATAACTAATTTCCTTTAAGCCCTCAACCCACAAGGCCACTTCTTTAAAATAGTCCCTGTGCTTTGCCTATCTGTAAGGAGCCAAAACAAGAAAGCAGGTTGCCCTACTAAGGAGGATCACAAATTTGAGCACAGTCTGCAGACTGAAATTACAATAAAAAGGGCTGGGGCTTTAGCTCTGTGGTAAAGCACATGCCCAGCATGTGCAGGATCTAGGCTCTATCCCCAGTAAACCACCCTGAACCCTTCCAAAAAAAGAAAGCAAAAATCTATCTGTATTTTAACTTGTGGATCCTCCCTGACCCAACGTGGTGGGTTCTCTAGGGGCGCATCTCTTTCTCTACCTGGAGTCCACGCCGGTCATGCGCACTCACCAGGAAGGCAGGTACTATTGGGTAGCTCCTTATATGTAAGGATTTTTTCTTTTCTTGAGATACAGTCTTGCTGTGTAGTCCAGGCTAGCATTCAATTTAATATGAAGCCCAGACTGGCCTCAAACTCACAGCAATCCTCCTGGTTCAGCCTCCAAAGTGCTGGGATTACAGGTATGTGTCATCATGCTCAGTAGGTAGCTCCTTCTAAAAGTGGCTCACCAATGAAATGTTGCCAGGTTCTGGGTTACCTGACTCTCCCTCTGGAGTTAAGATTCCAGGTTCTCTTCATTTTGAGCAAAGAACTAAAACAAAATGAGCAAAGAGCAATGGCATAGTTTATTTGAACAAGTTAAAGTGAAGAGTGAGGGAAAAACTGGCTCTGCAGAGTGAGTTTGGGCCAAGTAAAAGAAGAAAAAGCAATAAAGAGACTCTGGAGAACGGGGGGTGGGGTGGAGGGCTACCGTGAAGCGAGTCATAATAGTAAGGTTTTCTGATTCTATGTGCCCTTTCTACTGTCAAAATCTCAAGGAACCCACAAGATCTTCTACATCCAGGTCCTGAGAGGTGGTGCTGGGATCCCGCAGCTCAGGATGACTTCAGATCTATGCCACTCCACTGAAAACATGCTCAAGTTCTTGCCAGAAGTCCGTGTGCATGACTTTGGGAACTTTCTGTGCATGGCTTCTTGGATCATTAACAGGTCACATTACTCCCCCAGCCAGGTTTCCCATGCCTTACTCTCCGATCTCAATAAGGTCCCATTAAGAACACCTGTGGCCAATTTGATGCACTCAGTGCTTATTTCTCCCTACACTGGATATTAGAAAATGGAGAGATATCCCATGCCCTTGGGTAGGAAGAACCAATATAGTGAAAATGGCCATACTTCCAAAACTATTATACAGATTCAATGCAATCCCAATCAAATTTCCAATAACTTACCTCACAGAATTACAGAAAATAATTGCTGAAATTCATCTGGAACCAGAAGAGACCTACAATAGCAAGGCAATCCCGGGCAAAAA
Organism: Dasyprocta punctata; assembly: GCA_004363535.1. Classification (NCBI taxonomy): domain Eukaryota; kingdom Metazoa; phylum Chordata; class Mammalia; order Rodentia; family Dasyproctidae; genus Dasyprocta; species Dasyprocta punctata. The sequence continues at coordinate 52,763 of RJWM01006775.1, forward strand.
AGGCAAGACAGGGGGTATTACAATCCCTGACTTGAAATGACATTATAAATCTACTGTGATAAAAACAGAATGGTACTGGCAAAAAAAAAAAAAACCAGACCCAAAGACCCACGGAACAAATTAGAAGATGCGGAAAGAACTTCAGATACACTAAGTCACCTTATCTTTGACCAATGTGCTAAACAGATTTCACTGGAGGAAAGATAGTCTCGTTAATAAATGGTGCTGGAAAAACTGACTTTTTGCATGCTAAAGATTACAGTTGGACCCATATCTTTCATCATGCACCAAACTAAATTGCAAATGGATCAAAGATCTAAATATTAAAACAGAAACAATAAACTAATGAAAGATAGAATGGGTAAATCTCTTGAAGACATAGGTGTAGGCAAAGACTGTATGAACAGAACCCCAACTGCACAGGAAGTGTCACAAAGAATCAACAACTATGATTTCATCTTATTAAAAAGCTTTTGCACAGCAAGAGAAACCACCAACAGAGTGAAGAGACAACCCACAACATGGGAGAAAATGTTTGCCAGCTGTCCCTCAGCTGTCCCAAAGGATAACATATAAAGAAATCAAAACATCAGTCCTCCCAAATTTATTTATTTATTTATTTATTGGCACCAGGAATTGAACTCACAACTTCGTGCCTGTGAGACAGGAGCTTAAACCATTGAGCCAAACTCCTGGCCCTAGTTTTTTGAGGCAGGGTCGCACTACATAGCTCAGGCCGGCCTTGCGCTCACATTATAGCCCAAGCAAGCCTCAAACTCACAAGGCTCCTCCTACCTCAGCCTACTGAGTGCTAGGATTAAAGGTGTGCACTGTCACGCCCAGCTAGTCCTCCCAGATTAAAGACCCAGTCCAAAAACAGGCAGCTGAAATGAATGCACACTTCTCAGATGAAGACATACAAACAGCAAATAAATCTATGAAAAACTGTTCAACAATGCTGGTCATTTGAGAGATGCAAATTAAAATAACACTAAGATTCCACCGCACTCCAGAAAGAATGATTATTATTAAGAAATCAAACAATAACAAATGCTGGAGGGACTGTGGGGAAAAAAGGAACCCTTTTGGACTGTTGGTAGGAATGCAGACTAGTGTAACCACTATGAAAATCAGTGTAGAGATTCCTTTAAAAACTAGGATTGGAGATTCCATTTGACCCAGTGATTCACCTTTTGGGTATCTTCCCAGAAGAATTAAGAACATCATAACACAGTGGTATATATACTGCCATATTTATAGCAGTGCAGTTTATAATAGCTAGATCTTGGAAACAACCTAAATGCCCATCAACTGAGGAATGGATAAAAAAAGATATGGTATTTTTATACAATGGAGAACTACTCAGTCATAAAGAAGCATAAACTTCAGACTTTTATAGGTAAATAGATGCAACTTGAGACCATACTCATTAGTGAATTTAATAAGACATGCATGAGTAAACATCATATTGTTTCATCAGTGTGAAAAGCTGAAAGAACCCATATACATAAAAGAGAGTTAAGATAGTTACACTACTGACTTCTCTGAGTTCACTGAGGAGAAAGTTTTGTGCTGGTATTGTTCAGACGATTAAATGCAGATGTTTTATACTCTAACTGACTTGAAAATAACAATGTGCAATGTATACAGCATTGTTACACCCTGATTGTTATGTTTTGAAATTGGTTTTTTTTTCTCTTTAAAATAAAGAACATACAGTACATAAGGAAAAAAATCACCCCACATTAGTGTCTCAATGTTAAATTGATCATTTACGAGTGGCTGCTTTGGGACCAAACCCTTTCCCTTCCCCCACTGGGGAGAGATTCAAACTTTGGGTTTAGAACAGAGGAAAAACATAACCCAGAGAGGCCCCTAGGTAAAGGAGTTGTACCCCCGTATTCTGGAGTCAAGCCCAATTCCCCAGCAGCTAACCTGCAGCCCTTCTACACCAATCTCAGGCACTCAAAGAAGTTCTGTTCAGCTGTGTGGATCCAGGAGAAACTGAGAAAGATCTGGGGCATTTCACTGGTGACCCTGAAGAATGCATACAGTCAGGCTTTTGAGAGAGTCACCTCTTCTCCAGAGTTACATGGCAGGTTGTAGTGTTCCTCCTTCAGTGAGACTGAACTCAGGAGAAAGGAAAAGAGTTTCAGGAGCTGCAGTGAGAACAAGAAGTGCCTAGTATGAGAGCCATAGAAGTACAACAACTGAAGCAGGCAAAAGCAAAGAGGCCCCTTATGACCCTATATGGTTCCACAGGCCTCGCTGGCATTATCAAACACTCCTTGAAAAATGGGACCACTTACACTTGTTTTCTTGCACTAAGGAATGACTAAAAGCAGCATGAGTCAAAGTGGTAAATTATGTGTCTTACCTTTCTCTTGTTGCTGAGACAAAATACCTGACACCAAAAATGAAGGAAGGAAAGGTTCATTTAGCTCACAGTCTGTTAAAGTTTCAGTCCCCACACGCAGAATAGCAGTAGCTTCTTTCCATACCCTCAGGAAATGTATTTGAATGAATCAGGAGAGGGGAGGGAGGGGCGGGTGTTGGGTGTAACAAATACACAAGCATCTTCCCCAAGGTCCTGTCCACAGAGTGTCCCCCTCCTGGGCCTTTTGCCAGACTGACGTACTATACATTTGAGGGTTTTCCAAACTAAGAATCCTTGTGCTTTTTCTTCACCCCACAGGAGTCATCCTCTTGACCCTTGTTTCTTTCATCCACAATGATTTTACCATACCTCACAGCAGTTTTGGGTCACATTGATGACAGAGTCACTGTGCCAAAGCCTTCTCCCTCTTTTTTCACACTGTGATGCACATTTCTCACGGTCAAAGGAGGCTCCCAAAGACCATCCCTGCACCCTGGCTGCAAGGTCAAGAGAGGAACCCCTTTCCCTGCAAAACTGATTGCATGTTTGCCTCTCTCATTTTCTCTTGGGACTCTTCATTAGACAGATTCTGTGACTCTGGAGAAAACCACCAGAGCCTCATACTAACCAAGTCCTAGGAAAATGAGAGCCATAAATCTCCCATTTGTTTGTTTGTTTGTTTATAGACAGGTCTTGCTATGTAGTTCAGGCTGGCCCAGACTCACTATGTAGCCCAGACTGACTGCCAGCTCACCAGTGCTCCTCCTTCCTCAGGCTCCAGAGTGCTGGGAGTCAGGTATGTGCCACCATGCTCAGTTAGTGTCCTTTCTGGAGGACAAGCTCCCAGGGAATCTGATGAGGTTTAAGGTCTGCTGAGCACAGGGATGTGGATGGTTCTTAGCAAGGCAGAGAGGAAAAACATCTAAAAAAAAGACTTAGTGGATCCCAAGTGGAGACTTGTCAGGTCAAAGACTGGGTCAAGAAATCTTGACATGTAACAGGGTGTGGTGACACCTGCCTCTAATCAACAGGAGGATGGCAAGCTCACCCTGGGTAATGGTAGCAGTTCAGACAGACCCTCTCTCGAAAATTAAAAATAACAAGGGTTGAGCATGTAGCTTGTTGAAAAAGCCCTGGTTTGAATCCTTGGGTTGGGGGGATAACAGAGCTCAAACTAAATTTAAAACAAATCCCGAGATGTAATGGGGTATGGTGTCACAAGCCTATGACCCCAGTACTCTTGGAGGCTGAGGCTGAAGGATCACGTGTCTGGGTTCAGCCTGGGGAATTTAGTGACTTAGCAAGACTCTGCCTCAAAACAAAGATTAAAGAAGAAGGATGGTGTATAACTCAATGCAAAGGTCATGGGTTCAATCCACAGAAAAAATAAAATAAAATATGCCTGCAGTGGGGTTGACCCTGCTCAGGGTGGATCCCTGGGCTCCCTCAGAGTCCCACTCTGCTGGCCAGAAGGAAGAGTCCAGGTTTTTCTGTGTAACATGGGAACGGTCATCTTCCAGAACTCCCAGATGTTTCTTTGAATCTCCAAAAGCAGCAGGGAAACCCCATGCTTTGTGCCATGTCATGTTCACCAAAACAGCTGTATAGAATTTAGGGAAAATTCCTTGGATTCTGATAATAACAACAGAAGGGTCTCCTGGCACTGTGGTCAGGCTCCCAGTTCTAGGAGTGGAGGTCACCTATGCTTATGGGACACACAGGGAGAGGGCTACGTGATCAGGTAAGGCTCAGAGGAGGGACACAGAGCACAGAAACACTCTAGAGCACCCAGGCGAGGGACAAGGGCAGATTCTGGGAATCTTGGATGAGATTCCTCAGATGCACTCAGAAGGCTGCACTAGCCTGGGAGACCAGGTGGGAAATGAGCCATCAGAAGATGACAGAAATGTCCCCCATTTCCAGACCTCAGGCTATGCTTGCAGGGCCATACTAATGCCTTGAATCAGGCAGAAAACTGGATTGTAAAAAATGAATTTGGTTGGGGTTCTCCCCTTAGATATCTGTGTGTGCCCTAGGCAAACAGGCTAGAGTGAGTGGAGAGAACCACGTCTCCTTGACATGTGGTAGAAGTCAGGAAGATGGGGGGGGTTGTTTTGTCTTGTTTTTTACTGAAACAAGGGATTGAACCCAGGGCCTGTGCACTGAGCTACACCCCAACCCCTTTCTTTTCAATTCTGAGACCAGTTCTTGCTGTACCAGGCTAAGACGAAATTTGCAATCTTCCCTTCTCGCTCTCCTAGAGCACTATGATACACCCCTGGTCCACCATTTTTCAGTGTTTCTCTGCACAGAGCTCCCTGAGGGTCAGGGAAGGAAGGATGGATGGAGCTTGGAGTGGGGAGCCCATGGGAAGGAAGGCGCCCCTCCTTGCCACCCCACTTCCCTGACTGCTGTCCCCTCCCCAGCCTGGTCCCCTCATCCCTTCTTGTGTTTGGTATTGAGCCTTCCCTGACTGCACCCTTCTGTCTTTTGTGTGGACAGATACCCTTCAGTGTCATCACCCTACACACATACAGCCAACCAGCTCCAAGTTTTAACTGCCATAAAAGTTGTAAGTAAGTGACGTTTTATCCCTGAGCCCTTTCCTCTGTGTTCCCCACTCCTGGCTCTAACCCAGAACCCTCTCCCTCCTGTCTTCTTTGGCTGCTTTAATTATCTGGGGTTTGTACTGCACATATTGGGGGAAGGGGTGTTAGGGCGATCCCCTGTACAGAGCTTCCTCACCCCTCCCCCTACTCCTCCACTTCCCTTCCCACCTACCACCTTAGGAGTTGGAGATGCTCTTCTTACCCATTTTATTTTGTTTCCTCCTTCTCCCTCCTCAACCTTCACCCAGACATCTCCATACCAACCTCACTGCCTGTTTCTAACTAGCAGCCCCATTTCCCAGTGAACCTAAGATTTATGAAGTCCAATGGAAACTGAATGGATATCACAGGGAAATGAGGGGAGTAGCATTCTTTGGTGGGAGTGGGTCCCAATTTCTCTGTGTCCAGAAACTTCCAATGAATTGATATGAAATGCAACCCAGGAGGGGAGCCACTCCTCAGTTTACTATTTCCGAGGCTAAAATGTTAGCATATGTCTTCGGAATGTTGGGGAGTACAGAAATGAATTTGCTGTACTTCATATGGAAAGAAAAGCATTACATTCTATTGATGTCTGATGGTGGCTCCTGATCAGACATTGTCAGAGAGCTTGGGCCTAAGAGAGGGCTCCTGAACCTGCACCTGTATCCACTGCTGCCTCAGACCAGAGGGAGAAGTTAATTCCCAGAGGCTGACTGCTGCCCATGAAATGCCCCTGTTGGAAGAAACTGACCTAGAAAAAAAGGTTTCCCAGCCTTGGTCATGATCATTTCAGGCTCACAGGCCTCTGACCCATGTTTCTTTCTCTCCAACATCGCTGAGGCCCACAGCTTCTGCCCTGAGAGGTTCTTAGTCTTGGAAAAGTCTGATTCCTTGGCTGTGGTTAACGATGCTGTTCTCTAAACTCTGTGGCAGCTCACATTCCTAGATTTTATTTTCCTAAGTCACTGCATTGAATTGACCCAATCTTAACCATGCTTTCCCTTCTGGGGCACCAAAGACTTACCCTCAATGATAGTGATAAGCACACCCATAATCCCAGCACTCAGGAACCAGATGCAATAGGATCATGGGGAGTTCGAGTCCAGCCTGGACTACATAGTGAAGTCAAGGTTAGCTTGAACTAACTAATGAGACATCTCTCAAAAGGAAAACAAAGTTGACATTGGTTTTGGCTTTTCATACTACCCTCTTTGGATTTCTAAATTCCATCTAAACAAAATTCTTTCAATTCTGATACGTTGATCTCTCAAAACACACCATGTATTTTATATTGTCTTGGGTCTCTCACAGGGTCCCATTAAGAACACCTTGCCTTAAATGAATGCATGCATACTTCTAATTATAAATTTGGTCTGATTTGTTTCAGGCAGTCTTCACTGAACCACCCCCCATCATGTATTGCAGAATGAATATTCTGCAGAGCCTTTAAACTGAGCTATGCCTGGCATGTTACTACATACTTGCAATCACAGCATTTGGGAGGCTGAGGCAGAATTGCTATGAGTTCCAGGCCAGACTGGACCACACAGTGAGTTCAAGGCCAGCCTAACTACATAGTGAAACCTAGTCTCAAAAAATCAAAAAACAAAAAAATCTCAAAAAGTCTCAAAAAATCAAAAAACAAAAAAATGTAAACTGAGCTATATCTGCCGACCATTCCTTTTATTTTTAAAGACAAGTTGTTGCTAAATCACACAGTTGCCCAGGCTGGGCTCAAATATTCCATCTTCCTGCTTATGCCTCCTAAAGTTCTGGGATTACAGGCAGGGGCTGCCAAGGCTGGCCTTCACTGGTTTTCTTTTCTTTTCTTTTCTTTTTTTTTTTTTTGAGACAGAGTCTCAATATATAATCCAAGTTGGCCTTGAACTCACTGTAGCCCAGGCTGGTCTTGAACTCACAGCAGCTTTCCTGTTTCAGCCTCCTGAGTGCTGGTATTACAGGCATGCACCACCATGTCTGGCTTCACTGGCATCTCTGTGGTAACTGGGCGATGTATTCCTTGCAGCCCAGTCAGTGCCCTTGGCTGTACCCCGAGCTAGCTGAATGAACATATCCTATGCGTCTACCAGGGCACTGGAAAACGGGGCCAATATTTAAGTGTCCATGGGGAAAAAAAGAAAGACATAAGGGAGCACCCTCCATGGTGGCAATGTTGGTCTGGAAGTACAGGGCAAGATTCTCATTAGCTTAAGATCCCCAACACCCTCTGAGTTCACCAGTAATCTGCCTGCCTCATGGCGTTTTGTTTCCATGAACAACTGGTCATGCCAGATCCCCTCTGCTTGCTGTCTCTTGCTCTTACTCCCTGACAGGGCACTGTACCACCTCACAGGAGATCTGAGGCTCTCTGCAGGGGTCTCTGATGGGGGATACCAATACTACTCCTCTACTACTCAGGCAAGACTGACATAGCATCATTTGAACTCAGCCTGCCAGCAGTGGATGAATAATGATTAAGTAGTTGGAAGTAAGGAAGTGACCTTATCTGTGCTTGATCCTAATCAAAGGACATCTAAGTCAGAGGGCCCTGTTGGGAATCCTGAAGTGTAGGGGATCCTGAGGCATTAGTCAGGGCATGTTAAGCAACTCCCTTACTGTCCTTGTCAGGTGAGGAAGTGTCCTTGTAAGAGTCGTGCACACCTAATCCTTTCTATGTTCCCTTACCCTCCCTTCCTCCACCTCCTGGACCCCTGTCTATTTTTAACAGACTTCTTTCCCTGTTTCTATTATCTATCTTTTGTTTTAGCCTTTAAATGATTTACATTGCATATCTGATAATTTCTAACGAATCCCACGTTTTGAGGACCACTCTTACTGTGTTTAATTAGATTGACAGTTGTATCTAGCAGCCTCTGGTTTCTTCACACACACTTACTCTCCATTTCCTGTCTCTTGGAATCAACTCTGGACGTCCTCCTTGGTGTGAACATTTAAGAGGTACACTAGTCAAAATGGCAATGCTGCTGCCAAGTGCCATCCAACTCAAAGGCAGTCTCCTAAAAACATTACCATGCATCCTCCTTGGCCACCTTATTCACCAGACCTGGCATTGTATGACTGCTGACTCCTCCCCTATGTCAAAAGGACCAGGAAATGTAAATATTTTCAATTTATGTAGGGCACTAAGACAGTGAAGGCAACACAACTATAGACACAAAAAAGGATTTGAGAAACTTTCATATGGTGGCAAGAACAATAAGTAGTAGCGGCACATACCTATAATTCTAGTACTTTAGGAGCCAGAGCAGGAAGATGGCAAAGGCAAGTTCAGCCTCAACTATCTTTGAATGAATCCTTTTTCCTTTTTCCTCAAATATGTGGTCTCCTTTGAATTAGAACTCAAAAAAAAAAAATCAGACCCCACTAAGTTACAGATCAAATCCAAAAATGGGCATCTGAAAAGAATAGACATTTCTCAGATGAAGTAAAAACAGTAAATAAGCATAGGAAAAAATGTTTAACCTCACTGGTCATTCAAGAAATATACATTAAAACAACACTGAGACTTCATTTCACCCCAGATAGAACTGTTATCATCCAGAAATCAGTCAATAACAAATGCTGGCAAGATTGTGGGGAAAGATAGATCCTTCTACACTGTTGAGAGTATAAAGTGCTACAATCACTATGGAAATCAGTATGGAAATTCTTTGAAAACTAAAACTAAAGATTCCGTTTGACCCAGATGTACCCTTGCTAGGTATCTTCCTGAAGGAGTCAAAAACATCGTACCACAGTGATGTATGAACACCCATATTGACAGCAGCATAATATGTAATAGTTAAGTCTTGGGAACAGCCCAGTTGCCCATCAATGGATGCATGGATAAATAAAATGTGGTTTTTATATGGAATGGAGTATGACTCTCCCATAAAGAATGATGAAATTATGATATATTTACAAAAATGGATGCACCTTGAGAATATAATTTAAGTGAAATAAATCAGACACACATGTTTAAGTACTGCATTACTTCTCCTGAGTGGGGAACCCAAAGGGTAAATAAGGACTAAAATGGAAGATAAATATTTGGAGGTAGGAAGAAAGTGTTCCAGTGGGTAAGGGAACAAGGCAGGGAGGAAAGGGAAGGAAAAGGGAGGAATAAAGATTAAAAAAATAAGAACACAACTCTGAAAAAGAAGAGGGAAAGAAAGAGTGAAAGGAATGGGAAAAAATGGAATTAAGATATATCATGTACAGGTACAAATTCTCTATGATGAATGTGATCATTATGTATATTAAAAAGTTACCAACAAAGCCAGGTGTGGCAGTGCACACCTGTAATCCTAGCCCTTGGGAGGCTGAGGCAGGAGGATCATTGTGAGCTCGAGACCAGCCTGGATTACAAAGTGAGTTCAAGGCCAGCCTGAACTGCATAGTGAGACCCTGTCTCAAAAAACAGGGCCAGAGATTGAGCTCAGTGGCTTAAGTGCCTTCCTGGCAAGCACGAGACTGTGAGCTTGATCCCCCAATACAAAACAAATAAACAAGTAAACAAAAACAGGTACCAATAAAATTAATTTACAAAAAGAAAAAAAAAGAAAACAGTCAGAATAAAACACCGTCCCCAGACATTTTTATCCATGGGCTTATCGCTTCTCGGCCTTTTGGCTAAGATCAAGTGTAGTATCCATGGGCTTAGATTGCTCTGTGGAAAAGCTTTGCCAGTCTATGACAAAATCAGAAAAAAAAAAAAAGACAACAGCAAGCTGTAGAGAACTTTGTTTTTTGTAACATTATCTCTTTTCTAGTCCTTTGGCCTAATAATGACAATGGATGCTGATTTTTATTTTTCATGCCAGCAGTCAAATAAAATAATCTAATTTAAAACACAAAAAAGAAACAAGCTCTGAAGTACCTGGAGCAGATGCTTAGAAATTCTGCTTAGGATTCTGAGCAGAAGAGGGGGTGAGCTGTTCCCCAAATGTGTGGGGAGCCATCCTCGGAGATGTGCTTCTGCCGTGAGGCCTGTATGTAGGAGCTGAGGCCTGAGCTAGATTGCCCCGCCCGTCGAGTGAGCCAAGTTGGCGCTCGTTTCCCGTTTTCTGGTTATTTGTAACCCCGCCTCGGATGATGTCTACCTGGCAATTAATGACGCTAACCAATGAGAGTGTATTCCCCGAGATGATGTGATTGGATGTTGGGACGGTACTTATTTGGGTTCCCGCCCTGCGCGCGGGGAGAAGCACGGAAGGAGCCGCTGGGAGCGGATGCATAGGAGGCTTCTCGGGCGGGAGAAGCACGGAAGGAGCCGTCATGGACGGACGCGTGTGAGGCTTCTCGGGCGTACCTCACCGGGGACGATTAAAGCTTGCCTACTGCTACACGGAGTCGTGTGTTTTCCTGCCGGCCGGGACAAGCGCGCGACACAAATGGGCTTAGGAGGCTGCAGTGACCTGGGCAGCCAGTGAGGACCATGAGAAAGGATGAGCAATCAGGACAGTTCAGAAATGTTCCCCTTCTCCAGGCTCCCTGCACCCTAAGAGTCATGCTGAGACCCCGAATTGGGCAGAAAGTACTGTGCACTGGTGAAGAATGAACCTGGATGGAGCTTCCCACCCTGGCCATCCCAGACAGTCTACTCAGCCAACAGGCCCTGTGGGAGGGGAGAGAGGAGGGCCTCCTTGCTTCTGGGGAACAGTGTGTTGGGATACTTTTTTCCATTTGTGTGGGGAAGAAACTCAGCTCAATTGTGCGGAACTACATTCCAGCCTGTTGTTATTTTTTAATTTTGAAAGAGGCTCTCACTGGATCAGGGTGGACACCAATTTTTGATCAGCCTGCCTCATATTTCCTGAGCACAGGATTATAAGTGTGCACCAGCACAGGTGGCTGGAGTGGTTTTCAAACTTCACATTTCTAGAAACGCACTCCAAGAGGGCCTACCCCACCTTCTGGGATCCCATAGTAGCTGGGGTCCTACCCAAACACCTTACCATTAAACTTTTGCAATTTTTTGTTTTCTTTCCTTTTCCTTTTTTCTCAAGGTACTAGAGACTGAAGCTAGCACCTTCACACTGAGGATTATACCCAGTCACTTTATAACTGTTATTTTTAAACTCTGAGACAGGATCTCAATAGGTTACTAAATTCCCCAGGCTGTACTGCTTTTGTTCCTCCTGCTTCTGCCTCCCAGAGCACTGAGATTTCACTATGCACCACCGTGCCCAGCTGAACTTCTGCACTTCTCCAGTTGACCCAAACTACCACAAGAAGTTTGTCCATCAGCTCTTCACAACATTCAGGTTGGGGAAGCCCTTTGGGATCCTCTGAGCCCCTCACCCAAAGGTTCCACCCACTGTTTGCTGGATGAAAGCAGGCAAGGTCCTGTCCCTGGCCAGGCCCCAGGTTTGCCAGCGAGAAGTTGGAGGAAATCAGCAATGTGCTCAGGTTTCCTGCCAAGGTTATTTGTGGTACTGGATGAAAACCACAGGCACCATCGCTATTGCAGGGACAGAGGAACCTGGAGCAGGCTGGCACAGGGGAGCCGACCTGGGTGGAGAGGAGAGCAGTAAACTTGCCTTGAGGGGAAGACAAGAAAACAAACTTGCTTGAAGCAGCCACAGGTTTGTGTAGGGGGAGAGCAAGCCTGACATGGAGCTGATGCTTGACCTCAGTCATTATCCCACCTGGAGCCTGTTCCCAGGTCAGGGACACAGTTCTAGGCCAATCACAGGGCCCTTCTGGGCTCCTGCACACAGCAAAGCAGGTCTGCCCCAAGCCCCATAAAATGACCCCCTGTCTGCAGGAACTCCAGACTCCCAGCTCTGGGGCCAGGGCTCTGGAGGAATTTGTTCTGCTTCTTACAATAAATCTGGCTTTCACTTTGCAACTTCTCTGGACTCCACTCTTTAGTTTCTATAGCCTTGATTAAGAGTCCAGGCCTGGAAATGAAGCAAGCTTAGTGGTTGCACCTCAGACACAACACTAGCCTAGGGAATGTTTAATAAATAGAAATTTAGCCAAATCTGGTGGTCCATACCTATAATCCCAGCACTCTGGAGGCTGAAGCAGAAGGGTCACCAAGAGTTCAAAGTCAACCTGGGCTACATAGTGAGTTCAAGGGCAGCCTGAACTACATAGTGAAACTTTGCCTCAAAAACAAACAACAACAAAAATTAACTGCCATGCAAAAAACCAAAACAAGAAAAAACAAAAAGGAATTGTAGTCTGAATGCTGTGAGGAAGTGTCATGTGAGTTGACTGTGTGTCATATGGAAAGAGGAAAGCCAAACTTTATTTATATATCTGATAGTCTCCTGCTCAGACTCTGTAGAGAGCATCTGTGTCCTTTATTACTGCAGAACACACAAGGAAATTGATTGAATATTTTTTGGGCACTCAATCTGAAGTGGTGCAGAGAAAATGAGAGCAAGAAAGATAAGGAGGAGGCCTTTAATGAAGAGGGCATGGGAGAGCTTCATGGGTCTGGGGTACAGAAGCTCTCAGCAAGAACTAAGAAGTGTAGTTACTTTTATCAGTTTTGGCTTGGGGAGGAGTTTGAGAGATGGGCAAAATGACATATTAATGGCTGACTTGAACGAGCATCTGCCTGTGTAAAACAGGAGACAGAAAGATTTACTGGGGGCTGCGGGTGGAGGCTTGGGATTGGAGAGGGCTCGGCGCATGCACAAAAAGGGAGTGCGAGGTTTATCTCTGGAATAAGAAGAAGAACATAGAGGCTACTCTTGGAGAGCTAAGTGGTTTCTGTGGGTCCGGTACCAAGCTGGGAGGATGTCATGTTACAGACAGTTGATCCCCAAACTAGCAGAATCTACCAGAAATGTTAATCCCTGCTGGGGTTGATTGTAGGCCATAAAAAGTCCCTGTCAGGAGAAACGGATTGGCTCTGGAACAAGAGGGCTCCCAGTAGTGTCTGCTATGGTGATGGGTCCATTGGCCTTTGACACACATTGTTGTTTTCCTCTCCAAAATCCGTAAGAGACCTCAGCTTCATTTTTTCATTGCTGCTTTAGTTTTGTTCATTTATTTCTTTTGTTTTTGAGACAGCTCCTTACTATGTAGTCCAGGATGACCTTTAATTCACTGTGTAGTAAGCCAGGCTGGTCTCCAGCTCTCTGTCTTCCATCTCGGCCTCCCAAGCACTGGACTTGCAAGTGTGCCCTATCATGCCTGGCTGTAAGCACACAGCTTCTGCCCTTAAAGGTTCTTGATCTTGCAAGAGTCTGGCTGGCAATGCTGCCCTCTCAACTCTGACCCAGCTCACGTTCCTAGATCTCATCCTCTCAAGCCAGTTCACTGAGCAGATCCCAGCTCACCCACCCTCTTCCTTCTGGGGCAGCAAAGATCAAGTGTTCCTCCCTGCCCGCAGGGATAGTGTTGGTTTAAGAGTCTCTGTTGGGACTTTGTAGTACTCTTTTGATTTCCAAATTCCATCTATGCAAAATACTTCCAATCCTGATACCTATGATACAGGGGGAATATGTGAATCCTGCTGGATTTCAAACATGCCAAGTTTGGGTTTCCCAAAATTGAAGAATGCACTCTAAGGAACAAGGGAGATTAAGAGTAAGAAAATTTGGTGACAAGAGACAAGGTCAGAATCCCAGGGAAGCCAGGTGTGGGCTGAGGCAGCAGGTTGGTAATGGCAATCTGCTCTCAGATCACCCTTCTACAAACGCTTAACCATCTATGAAAATTTCCACTGAAGCAATGCATCCTTCCTTCCTATGACTGAAGCCAGTTTCACCCTTCCTTCCAAATGCAGAGGCTCAGTCCCTACACTTGCCACATCCATCCCAGTCCAAGTTGATCACTCCTCAAATGCAGACAGGTCCAGGAAGTATGCTGTGGCCAAAAGACTGAACTGTAATGTGAACTTCCAATTTATGCAATGGACATAAAATTATACAATAAGTGTACACAATCAAAATGCCAAAGAGAGAAGAGCAGGAGATGATGAGCATATGCTCAAAACCATGCATAAATCGGGTATGTGATGCACGCCTATAATCCCAGCATGTGGGAGGCTAAGGTAGGAGGATCACCTCAAGTTCAAGGCCAGCCTGGACTACATAACAAAACCCTATCTCAAATAAAGAAAGAAAGAAAGAAAGAAAGAAAGAAAGCAAAGAAAACCAAACTAAGTTTATGCGATCCTTGTTCTGTACCATATGAAGAGTCCAAGCTGGTACCCAAGTCTTCTCCCATTGCTCTTACTTCCTTCATCATTGATGTCTCAGATTCCCCCACTGCAGGACCTCAACTGTTTGCAGACCTTTGCTTGATGAAACAATGCAAATCCTCACTCCTGAAGGCTCTGCGTCCTCCATCCTCCGCAGTCCTGCCTTCTACATTGCTGCATCCAGCGTTTCTGCCAGCTGTGTGAGTCATGAGGGCTGAAGAGACCCCCCTCCCCGCTTTAGGCGATTGTTCTGCAGTACCCCATTGCCCCTCAGCAGCACCTCCTGGATGGCTCGCCAAAGACTCTAGATGGAATAAAGTACAAAGAAGTTAAAATTAAAACAAAATCAACTTTTCCTTGGGAATAGCACTGCAACAGGGTTGGCCAGGTGCTACAACAGGGATCTGTGTGCGCGGCAAGTCACGGGTGTCTTCAAAGAGCCTGAGGCAAAGAAAAGGGTTAAAGTAAAAAATGAAAATGTTTACTGAAAAAAAAAACAGTAAGGAAATTTATTAAGAAAGCTTTATAGAGCAGAGTCACAAGGGTGGGTACAATGTGGGCCAAATTAAAAGTAACCAATAAGATTACAAGTGTAGCCACTTAGCTAATATTGATTCACTACAGCGATGACATCATTAACCTTGGTCAGTAATCTATAATTTAGTCTTGTTTTTAGTCTCGGTCTTAGTAGACTTAGTATTAGTCTAAACCATAGTCTTAGAGGGCAGGAGAGGAGGGGCTACTCCTAACAAGATTATGGTCAATATACATGGGAAATCCCAAAAAGGCATTCCCAAAAACTCTCAGACTTCCATTTATCCCTTAGAGAAGGATGTAAACCTGCCACTGTGACTGGACTCTTCAGGTGCCCCTGTAGCCACAGTTCTGATGTGTTCTCAGCTTCTGCACTGACTCCCTTCAGAGCCTGTCTGACTACCTATATTTCTACCTAATTTAGCTGTCTGTAATACCAACATTTGTCAAGTGACCCAAGCATTTGAGATTATTTGAGTCTTTCACAGGATCCTACTATGGGCATCCACCAAAACTGCATGGCCTCCCTGCTCACTTCTCATGTAATTTAGGCTTAGCCAAGCATAGTGACTCATGCCTGTAATTCCAGCACTGAGGCAAGAAGATCACAAGTTCGAGGCCAGTGAGTTCAAGGCCAGCATACCTTGCATATGGAGACCTTGTCTCAAAATAATAATAATAATAATAATAATAATAATTTAAGCCTGATTTCCTTTAAAGAAGACTTCACTTAGTCATTTTCCCCCAGTATTGCAGAATGAAAGCTCAGCCTTTGCCCTGAGCTACCTCCACAGCCTTTTACTTTTTAAAATTTTTAATTATAAAGCAGAGTCTCACTAAATTGCTAAGGTATCCAGGTTGGGCTCAAACTTGCAATCCTTCTGCATCTGCCTCCTAAAGCCTGGGATTATAGGCAGGTGCCACCAAGCCTGGTGATCACCTGAAACTTGAGGATCAGCCTCACCTTAGGTGGTCCCTCTCCTGCCTGAGTGGGCACAGGCTCTGCTGTCAGGAAGCACAGTACCCGAGGCACCTCTGATACGTGGAGATTGCTTCTGGGTTTACCCTGAGGGTGACATCGCTGACTTCACACAGCTGTCCTAACTCCGAATATTTTGATAATTTTTTTGTGCCCATATTTCCCTTGACCACAGTTTTTCAAGATCTTTTTTCTTCTGCCAGTGTCAGGAGCAGATAGCAGCACCCTACCCGGTCTCACACACAGAACTATGACGGTTGTTATAACCTATAGCCTGTAATTTGACCAAAGCGCCGTTTTGCTGTTTTGTATGCGCCGTCTTAGATTAGAAACCCCCCTTGATTCTCTAAGGTTTCTGTTTTTCTGTAAAATCCTCCTTCCCCCAGTAACCTAAGAAACAAACAGTTACAACTTTTAGGTTGCTGACTGAAAAGCACGGTCAAAAGATAAACACTCATCCTGCTCCATGCAAAGAAAAAAAAATGTGTAAAACGTGCCTTTCTGTAACCTTTGTTATCCATATTAGGGAACGACCACCGCCATCCGGCTTTAGACCCTCCCCATGACAACTCCTCCAATGGACACGAGAGATCTTTAAATTACTAACCAATGTAATCAACTTTTGTACCCACGTTAGCAAAACTCCTCCTCTCTTTGTTCTAATGTTTTATAAGCCCCTCCAGGCCACTGAGACACACGCAGTCTCAGATTGGGTTTAAGTGAGACTGCGTCGCCTGGCCAGGAAAATAAATGCTCCATTTTAAATTCTTCGGGTGCTCCGTGAGGTTTTTTCAACTCAGGGGTCTTCACTACTACAACGGTCATGTGGGAGTAAAGTTCAAAAATGGTGTGGAGTCCATCAGTGCATGGGTCCTGGATTTCCAAGTTCTTTTTAGTTCTTGCCTTTGGAAATGGGACTTTTCATCCTACCTTTGTATTAACCTGGAGGAAGCTGAGAACCAGTCAGCACTAACTGGGTGGAGGCTCAGAATCAGCACTCTGATTGGAAAGCGCTGTCTGAAAAGGGACACAGGATCAGGAAGCAATAAAAGCCTCTGAGGAGCCACCCAGGACCCTGGAGCCTGGAGTCGCTGCCTGGATTCCTCAGAGACCTGAGCAGCCGGCCACCCTCATCCGGCCCTGGTGAGTCACCGCCCTTCTGAGCACAGGCACCCAATCTGCCCTCAGCCAGTCTCCCCTGTGACCTGCAGCCCAGGATGCCATGTAGATTCAGATGAATAGATGTGAGGTTAGATTTTGTCTTAAAATGCAGATTTGCATTCAGATAAAATAGTTTGATTTTTGATGTAAATTTTCTATTTTTTTTTTTTTTTTTTAGTTTTTGACAGAAAATCTTAACTATGTAATTCAGGCTATCCTTGAACATATTCTGTAGGCCAGGCTGATTTCAAATGCACAGCAAGGCCCCTGCCTCAGCCTGTCCAGCACTGGGGTTATAGGAATGAGCCACCATACTTGACCAGTAGCAGTAACTTTCTTTCTTTCTTTCTTTGGAGACAGGGTTTCACTCTGTAGTTCAGGCTGGACTTGAACTCACTATGTAGCCCAGGCACACCTGGAACCTATAGCAATCCTCAAGCCTCCCAAGTGCTGGGAATGTAGGCATACACCACTTTACCTGGCTCGCAGCTACTTTTTTTCCTACAGCTAATTTAATTTTTTAACTTTTTTGGGGGACAGGGTCTTGTTATGTAATTCAGTGTGGCTTGGACTCATTATGTAGCCCACGCTGGCCTCAAACTCACAGTGATCCTCCTGCCTCAGGCTCCCAAGTGCTGGGATTACAAGTGCATGCCACCATGCCTGGCTGAACCAGTTTTAAATTATTCTGTGGTATTGGTATTTTGGCCTGGGACCTGTACACTCAGATGTAATGTGGCTCAAGAGAGCTTGAACTTGTGATTCTCGTGCCTCACCATCCAAGTGTGCTGGCATTACCAAGGTGTAATACCACTCATGGCTTGTTTTTATTTTGAGATTTTCACTAAGCAGTCATGGTGTCTTAGGTGGATCCAAATTTCATTACATTCCAATCAATCTTTCTTTCTTCTTTCCTTTCTTCTTCCTTCCTTCCTTTCTTTGGTCTCACTAAGTGACCATTTTCTCTAGACTAGGCTGGAACTTTTGACCATGTTGCCTCAGCCTCCAAGAGTTCTGGAATAAAAGTTCATGCACCAACACCCAAGGCCCATGGTTTTGTTTTGGTTTTTTGGGGGTTTTTTTTTGTTTGTTTGTTTTTTGTTTTTTCCTTTTGAGACAGATTTTCCACTACGCAGTTCAGGCTGATCTTGAACTTACTTTATAACCCAGGCTGGACTCAACTCACACAGCAATCCTCTTGCCTCAGTCTCACAAGTGCCAGGATTACAGGTGTGTGCCACCATGCCCAGTGGTCCATGACTTTTTCAATACTTTCCTTCTGTTCCATAAATTATTGATCATCAAGTTGGTGATTTTAGGAATGAATAAGTTAGATGTTCCTTTTCACAAAAGGCTGAAAACATTCTATGAAATATTTTTAAAGTGGATCTGTTTCATCCCTGTCTCCATTTCAAAGTGGTAAGGTTTACATGTCTGAGAAGAATGTGTCAGAACCCACATCTGAGTGTTTTCCATCCTAACTTTAAAATGCTCTACATCATTGTTATATGAATTTTACTATTGCTAACTAAAAATCTTTTAGTGGTGCATGAATTGGGCTGTGACCTGGGAGGGAGGGGTCAAAGGGAGAAAATGAATTATTTTCCTGTAGTCTTTGAAGTTTTCAGTGAACAAATGATCTCAACTTGTATCAGCTGTATCTTTCAGAAATTATAATAAAGGGGAGTTGATAGCAGGACAGACTCAGGAGCTGTAGTGAGACTTCAGGATCAGACACAAATTCTAAGAGCAAACTATCAGCAAAACTCATTTTTTATTGTATGTAATTTAATTTTCACACCAGGGATTGAATTCATGACCTCACACTTGCCAGGCAAGCGCTGTGCCACTGAGCTAAATCCCCTGCCTAACCTCATTGTTTTATTTACATTTTGTTTTGAGACAGGGCCTTGCTAGGTATTTTCAGGGAAGCTGTCCTTGAGCTCACAGAGATCTTCCTCCTCAGTCTCCAGAGTGCTGGGATTAGAGGTGTGTCCACCATACCCAACTGACATCCATGAATTTGGGAGGGCAGAACCAGGATTTGCTTTCATCAATTCTGGCATGAGTCACACATGTAAGGAAGGTGCTGACATGCCACCTGGACATACTGGGGAGGAAAATGAAGGAGGTTAAGTCACCTGGGTAAGGCCACACAACTCCCTGAAGATAGGCAGCAGGGAGAAGGTGGGAGGAGAGGAAGTCTTTATAGTCTGTTCCTCTCCAGTTTCCCCCACTCTTTTCCCAGGTCCTTCCAGTTTCAGGCCCTCTCTGCCCCATCCTCCTGACATTGCCCTGACTGTCCCTCACTCAGTTCTTGACCCACTGTTCTTCATCCCCCAGCTGCATCCCTATGAGGCCTAGTTGCCCCTACTAGACAGTGAGTGTGCATGACAGAGGAGACACTGAGGGAGGGTCTGTGAGGCCTGGGGGATAGTAGGGTGGTGCATCCCACTGGGATCTGGAACACTGGGTGTCACAGCAGTGGTCATTTATTTCTGCTGCATGGAGCGGCAGAACAAGTCTATGCGGTGAGTGGGGAGGTGGTGGGCAGTAACAGGGGAGACAAATCCTCCCCAGATTCACTGAAGAGACAGGGAAGAGGGCTGAGAGTAAGGAACATTGCAGAAGCATAGATGCTTAGCAGTCTGAGCAGACTCCCTACTATCCTTCACCTTCACCCCAAATCCTAAATCTGAGTGGAAATAACAGTACAACTGCACTCAAAAATTAATGAGAAACTGATACAATCATGAGCCCCACTCACAGATTAGGAAATGTGAGTTTGAACGATTTGGCTGAAGTCACACAAGAGTCAGGGACAAAGAGTAGAATTCAGGTGATATGTGTCCCAAATTGCCACTATTCAACATTATACCCTTCTCTCCATTGTGTCTCAAGAGCTTTCCTGTTTCATGAAGCCAATTTATTGGCTCTTGCCTTTTCAAACATAGTTTTCTACCCTATCTTTCACTCCTCACCTACAACAACTTCTCATTCATGTGTTTTCATCCAACATGAGGGTTGTCAGCCTAAGAAAGTTCCCACCAGCTTCTCACACTGCCGAGTGGTTTTCCACTGAGTCCCTCTTTCCACTCCAGGTGATTGACGAGTCAGGCAATCAAAGGAGGAGGCAGACAAATCAGATCTATCTCTGCTCCTGCCATCTCTGGGGTAGGAGGCAAACCCATCATCTACATTTATTTGACAAGACTACGCATGGCACTAATTTTGTAATCTGGTTAATTTTCTTTAGCCAGGTATGTTGTGTGAATGGAGAAGTTAGATTTGTCCATATGATATTTGCATGTTCTTGGTGTTATGGCCCTGGATCGAGGATCAGATTTTTTTTTTCCTAAAAATTATGGAAGTGAGTTTCAGATTCCTTAGTTTCCCAATTCCAGTGGGTCCAGAGTTCAGGGAGTGGTTGAAAATTCATGCATTGGCCACCACTTTGTTTCTCCTGTGCACTTTGACACATTGATCATGGTGTCGTTACACACAGAGGTAATGCCTTAGAGCTATAAGCTATAAACTTAAGACTGAATGCTTTAGCTATAAGCTATAAACTGAAGATTTTTTCTAACATTGTCAGACCAGGAACTTTGGCAGAAGTTAGTTTCATGATGGGTGAGGAGAAGGGGTGTCTGAGGCTTGCCTGAAAGGATGTCTCTTTCTGGATGTTTCCTCAGGACCACTGGCTTTACAGATTCACCAGGATGAGCAGGCACTCCCCACCCACACTCCTGCAGCTGGCCATTCAGAGTCTGCTGAGGGACAAGAACTTGGCCATTGCAACTCTTCAGGACTTGCCAGGGGAGCTCTTCCCACCAGTGTTCATGGAGGCCTTCACCAGGGGGCACACTGAGGTCATGAAGGCCATCGTGCTGTTCTGACCTTTTCTGTGCCTCCCTCTGGGAGCACTGATGAATCTAGGGAAATCAGAGTCACCACAAATTCAGCTGGATATTGCCCAGCTGGAGGAAAGGAACCTACAGATCTTACAAGCTGTGCTGGATGGCCTTGATGTGCTGCTGGTCTGGAAGGTTTGCCCCAGGTGAGTCTGACCCAGGTGTCCTAGAGTGACGGCCCTGGTCATTGAGTAAGGGACTGCAAGTGTCAGGGGTTGGGGACTAGGAAGTAGAGCAGAGGCTTCTTATTGTAGGTAACTACCAAAAGAATCATACAAGCTGTGGGCATTGTTGAGGCTCATGAGAGTTGACTGCCAGATAGGGAAGACAGCTAACTGTGGAGGCAGCAGTGAAAGGAGCAGTAAGAACCTGCCTCCTCCCACAGGCACTAATATTAGGGACTGGTCTGGATCCAGTGGGGAAAGTAGAAGAAAAAAATGTAAGGCAGAAAATGAATGGAAAAGAAATCAACTTATACCTGGAATGAGTAAAGCACAAGAGGAAGTGGGGTCCCAGCCAAAACTCTCAGACTCCTTCTGGTTCACCCACAGGAGGATGAAATTTCAAGTGCTGGATATGCGGGATGTGCACCAGGACTTCTGGAGAGTCTGGGCTGAAAATGAGTTGGAAGCCTGCTCCTCAGAAGCCATGAAGAGGAGAAAAACAGAGAAGACTGGGCCAAGAGTAGCAAAACAGCAGCCCCTCAAAGTGATTTTAGATCTGTGGCTCAGTGATGATCGTATGGGTCCATTCCAATCCTACCTCCTCAAGTGGGTCCAGGAGAGGGAAGATCAGGTGCAGCTGGAATGTACAAGGCTGTGGATTACAACCAGGTGCTTTGAAAAGATCACGAAGCTCTTGGAAATGCTGAACCTCGATTCTGTGCAGGAGGTGGAAGTGGGTCAGTACTGGAAACTCTCCACCCTGGCTCGTTTTGCCCCTTACCTGGGCCAGATGCAAAATCTCCACAAACTACTTCTCTCTGACATCTCTGTGCCTGCCCTCATTTCCCCAGAGAACAGAGAGCAGCTGGTCACTCAAATAACTTCTCAATTTCTTAAGCTTCGCTGTCTGCAGGAGGTTAATATGGAGTCTGTCTCCTTCCTGGAAGGCTACCTGGACCGGGTGCTCAGGTAAGATGTGAAGCTCTCTCTGCAGAGTCAGAAGAGCCTTTCTCAGTTCTAGAAACATTAGTGAACATGGATGGTGTGCCACTCACAGGAGATGCAACAGAGTTCAAACACTAGAGGATCAACTCATTGCCTCTTTCCTCAGTCCTACAGCAAGATGTCACATAGCCACTATACTTGAGTAGCCAGACTGGAAAGGGTCACCATGGTAAGATGCCAGTGAGGATCAGTGCAGTGAGGGCAGGTATGTGATTTCTTCCGTAGGAAGCTCAGCTACATTAAGGTGACGAGAAGCAGAAAAGACAGAGGGCACTGAAGGAAGACGAGGGCTCACACCTCACATTCAATGTGTGAGCTTCTGGCTCAGGAGATGTGTGAGAGACAGTGAGCCTGTCACTCTGTCCCCCACTGGAAAAGGCTGCTATTGCCTACAGCAGAGATTGCACAGTCTCAGCTGGATGGTATCCTGTTTCCTCTTTTGCTTTCCTCATCGCAGACTTCAGTTGCTATCTCCTGTACTCCTTTTCTGCCGTACTTTCCTCCTTTCTTTCTGCCTTGGCCCCATCGCAGCCCCTACTCCTGGTGCCTGTGGGAAGGGCCAGAAACTTCTTGCTCCAAACACCACTGCCTCCCCCATTAGCTGTCCTCTCCATCCAGCAGCCAATGCCTAGGAGGCTCAGCAGTGCTCAGGGCCCCTCTGATCCTCTGGGCAGTTGTGATCAGAAGCTTCTGCTCAGGCTGGGGTGATGACCAGAGGGGAAGTGCAGGTGTCTGAAGCTCATGGCAAAAAGCCGTGAGTGCAGGACTGCAACAAGGTCACAGCCTTGGTGACAGCCGTTTAGGCAACCCCAGTGGATGTGGTCAGATCTTGTGTGATTCGTCCTTGCCCATCTCCTGCTGGCTTCATCAGGAAGGAGCTATGGTTTTCTCCTTGAGAGACGGGAAAGGGGACTATACAGATTGGACACTCAGCCAGTAACACAAGTGATTCGAAATGACCTCAGCCTAAATTGGGGTGACGTGACATTTAGCCCACCTTGTATTTGCTCCCACCACCCATTATCTTCACCAACTGTCAGATCTAACTGCATGGTCTCTCTCTAGGTGCCTGAGGTCCCCTTTGGAGACCCTCTCATTAACTCACTGCAAGCTTTCACACTCTCACTGGAACCAGCTGCCTCTGTGTGTGCACACCAGGCAGCTAAAACACTTGCATCTGAGTGATATCAGAGTGACTGCTTTTAGTCCTGAGCCCCTCCAGTTTCTCCTGGATGATGCTGCAGCCACTCTGACCACCCTGCATTTGGAAAACTGTGGCATTACAGATGCCCAGCTTCATGCCTTTCTGCCTGCTCTTGACCGTTGCTCCCAGCTCATTTTCTTCAACTACACAAGGAACTCTATGCCTGTAGCCACCCTGAGAAACCTGATGGGCCACACTGCCAGGCTGAGCAACTTAAGGCTTGAGGTGTACTCTGCTCCCAGAGAGGTTTATGTCCCCGTGCATGGTGTCTGCCCGCTGAGACACAAGCAGATCCGTAAAGCACTGAGAAAGATTGTGAAACTGTTAAACCATCCCAGGATGGTCTGGTTCAGTGTTGCTCATGGTGGGTTCTGTGACAACTGGACATTCTATTACCTGCACCCCAATCCACATGCTGTGTGTATCCCTATCTAGTTGGATTCTCATATCCTGTGCTTCCTTCTGGGCACCAGAAACACAGAGTTCTTTTTTCAGTGTGAGAAAAGGTCAGCTCGGTCATCAGGCAGCAATCTCGGACAATCACTGACTTGAGAGTAGAAGTGACCTTTGTGAGCTTGGGCCACAGGATCTGAAGTAGGAATTTGAGTTTCTAGATGTAAATACATGCTTGAGATAGACGTGTGAATGAAAGTAAAGGAATGACCAGAAATAAAGAGAATTGCATGTGAACTGCCTGGTTTCCTCCATGATCATTTTACATGATTTCCAGCTAAGAGCTCATGAATCTCATTAACTGAGGGAAAAAGGCCCTGAGCTATCTGATCAATGAAGTCTGGCCTCAGGAACTCAAAGCAGCAAATAGAAATATCCCATAGTGTTCATTCCCTCTCATTCTTTAGTTTTTCTCTAGTCACATGTTGCCTCCATGTCTCCTGATTTTTCTCCCACAATCTATTATTATTAGTAGTATTAGTATTAGTATTAGTATTAGTATTAGTATTAGTATTGAGAGGATCTTGCTATGCACTCCAAGGTGGCCTCGAGCTCCTAGCAACACTCTGGCTTCAGCTTTCCAAGTGCTGGGATTACAAGCACGTGCCACCACACCCAGCTCCCCCTTCATAATAGAACCTTGTCTGTCACCTTAACTCATCTTCTGGCCTTCCCTCTGAGCTGTAGCCACAGAACTTTTTGTTTCCAGACAAAGTCCTTCTGAACGTCTGGTTTGGGCTTACCCATGTAATCCTCTGTCCTAATGTCCCACAATGCCCTGATAACAGGTGTGGACCTTGATTCTCAGCTTTCTCCTCTTCATTCCTGTGCCTTTTTTGGGATTAACCTGAGGTTATCAACCTGAAATACATTTCAAAGACCAAGTCACTAAAGTTGGTCTTTTAGGAATTGCAGGAGTTGTGGTCAGGCACATTCCTGCTGTGGGAGGCCACTGGTGAACCCAAAGTATAAGAAACAAATGGGAAGCTGCTGGGGAAGATGAGTCCATGGAAGCTGCTGTGACACCGAAATTTTGGTGACAGGATCCTGTGACACAAGGGCAACATTCGAGGCCTGGAGCAGCCTAGAGTAATGAGAAAACCTCCTTCCCTGGGACCCTTAGTGTAAACCCGAGACCACAATCTTCAACACTGGTCATGGGTGGATCTAGGAGGCTGAGGTTTTGGTCCTTGGCTGTGGGGACAAAGTGCTTCACTGTCCAGGGAAAGGCTGCTCTCCTGGGGCTGCAGTGATCCCACATTGTATAAAAGCAAAACAAAACAAAAAGCAGAGGAGCAGCTCAGTGTCAAGGCAAACCTGACCACCAGTACCACAAAACACGGAATAAAGCAAACCACCACTAGATCTTTCCAGTTCACCTCCATTCCTGCACTGCTTTTTACTCAAATTGAAGTTTCCTCAGCCTCATGTTATTCTCTTTCAGACTGAAATCCATGGCCACTGCCTGTGGATCCATCTTGCCTGGGAAATGTCCCCTGTGGGAAGAACCCTGACACTAAGGCAAAGGCCATAGGTCACATCCACTAGGATGACTGGTTCTTGGGGTTGGACCCATTTCCTTCTCTCCCACTGCCCCAGGGAGACAGAGAAATGTGTGACCCCTCAACTGCCCATAGGAGTTGTACTCTCAGCTCTACAGCAGTTCTCATCTTTAGATTTTACCTTCTCAAGCCAGGTCAGTCAGCTGATCCCATTTGCTTTTGTTCTTTGGGGTTGTTTGTTAGAGGCAGGGTTTGCTCTGTAGTCCGGGCTGGCCTGCAACTCACTATGTATCCTACACTGGCCCCAAACTTGGTGTAATCCTCTTGCCTCAGCCTTCCAGAGTGCTGAGATTGCAAGTATGCACCACCATATTTGGTTATTCTTTGTTCTTTTATGGTAATAAGGATCAAACCCAGGAATCTGCACATACCAGGCAAGCA
This sequence comes from Dasyprocta punctata, assembly GCA_004363535.1. Taxonomy (NCBI): domain Eukaryota; kingdom Metazoa; phylum Chordata; class Mammalia; order Rodentia; family Dasyproctidae; genus Dasyprocta; species Dasyprocta punctata. The sequence goes on from RJWM01006775.1 coordinate 78,251, forward strand.
ATCTACCTCTGAGCTACACACCCATCCCTAGTCCTTTGCTTTTAACAGCTTGTACAGTTCAAACATTTTTCAGGCTCAATATTTCTAATAAGGACTTAGTATGCCCACCATACATACATACAATGCCTCTGAAGAAACCACATACACATACTGTATAATTTGAGGCTCTTCTAACTAGAAACCTAGTGGACAGGTATGTAGAACAGTAACGGTTTACAGGGGTGTCACTGTTCCACTTTTGTAAATGTTTAAGAATAGTCTTTCCTAGTCACTCATTTGCTCTTGCATGGTGGTGTCCCCTCATCCTGTAGGATGTATTCCTTTTACTGCTTTTACTTGGCCCAAATGTACTCTCCACAGCCTCTTTCATTTACTACATTTAATAAAACCTGGCTAGTACTAAGATAAAAAGAACAGTCTCTCCTAAAGGTACATGGGAGGGTGTATTGCTACATTTCTGGGACTTGGGAGGAGCTCCAAAGTTAAAGCAGCCTGAACTACATAGCAAGACCTTCCCTGAAAACAAACAAGCAAACAAAAATGCATAGTCTTTCATAGACAGGCATAATGGTGCATTCTTCCAATCTCAGTGAATTAGGAAGGTGAGGCACAAGTATTGCATATTTAAGACTAGCCTGGGCAATTTAGAAAGACCTTATCTCAAAATAGAAAGAGAAACAAACCTGAAGATGAAGCTCAGAGCCCTAAGTAGTTTCCTGGATCTGATCTGTAGTACTGTGCAAACAAACAAACAAACAAACAAACCAAAAGTCTTTCCTATAAATTTTTTTTTGAGATAGTGTATTGCTATATAATTCAGGCTGCTCTTGAATTCATTATGTAGCCTGGCCTTAAACTCAAGGCAATTCAAATCCCTCAGCCTCCCAAGTGCCGGAATTATAGGCATGTGCTACCATATCCAGCTTTTCTGCAAGAAATTTTAATGCAAAGTACATTGAAAGTATCAGTTTCAACTGATGAGTCATCTTTGGTCGTACATTGGCAACTTTTTTAACATTTTGGAAGACAAGTTGTTATAAACTAGGACGCATTCATGTGTTATGTTCATTATGGACACAGCACACGTGATACACTGTGGAGCCAGCCCTAGGGACAGTGGTCGACCTCCCTCATCATCAACACACTTCCTCTGTTCCTGAGGACAGGGGAAGACAGGAACACAGTGAAATGCAACACAGTTTTCCATGTGGCCACCATCTCACCAGGATTCTGCAGAAAAGCAGAGCCCTGGCAGCCAGCAGGGCTGCACATGGGAGCACAATGCAGGCTCCATCCCTAGTGCAGCTAACATTCCAAGCTGTGGGACCAGCCTGCCCGCTGCTGCTGACTCGGGCCAGGTGAGAGCAGTTTTTGGGAGCAGGACTGCATTTCCTGTGGTAGTTTTTAAAATTGCTAGTAGCAAAGGCTTTTCAGGGTGAATATTAGTGCTGCCACTTACATAAGTATCAAAGATATAAATTGCTTCTTAAAATTATAGAGGAATCTGGGCATTGTGGCAGGCTAAGGAAAGAGGATGGCAATTTCCAGCCCAGCCTGAAATACTTGACCAGATCCTGTCTCAAATTAAAAGTTTAGCCAGATGTGCTAGTGCATGCCTGGTAAGCTGAGGCAGCAGTATTGCTGCAGGTTAGAGGCCAGGCTGGGCTGCATAATATGTTCAAGGCCAGCATGGAATACATAGTGGGACCCTGTCTCAAAACAAACAAAAACTTTAAAAGAGCCTGGGACATAGCTTAATAAGAACAGGTTGGGTTCAACCCCCTGTACTGAAAATAAATGAACAATTATTTAAGATGCTGTATGACCCGTGCTGGGCTTAAATTTCTAAGTCTCTTGCCCTAGCCTACCTCGGATTACCTGTATCTCGAAGCTAAGCTAATACTGCTCATATATTACTAGAAACATGAATTCTTTTTCATGAATAGTATAAAAATACCATGAATGGGTAATTTAATTTTCTCAGATATTTTTCTTGTATCAATAGAGATGATCTATGTGTTGTTGTTTTATTTTGGGGGCATGTATTTTTTTTACTGCTTTTTAAATTAATTTTAAAACAAAAAGGAATAAAAATGATGATACAGAATTTCAAAACAAAATAATAGATTAAAAATAGTTAATATGTTGTGTGTTGTTATCTTCAAAGTAGTTGCTCAGATTACAAGATACAGGCATGAAAAATGATTAAACAATGACAGCACAAACCGTTCTTTTTGATGAGCTAACAGACTATAATTGTCTATCATATATATAGATAGACAAACAGACAGCCTGAGACAGAGAAAGATTTTTCTCTTCTTTCTTTTCTCCTTTCCCCCATCCCAGTTATTCTTTCCTTTTGAGCAGTTTCTTTTCCTTTCACTTTCACAATATCTATTGTACATTTTGGATCTTATTTACTCTTTCAGCTTTTTACACTAAGGAGACAATATATAGACACACATGAGTCTGATCTATTTCACTTATAAGTATGGTCTCAAGTTGCATCCATTTACCTACAAAAGCCTTGAATTTATCCTTCTTTATAGCTGAGTAGTATTCCCTTGTATAAAAATATCACCTCTTTTTTATCCATTCCTCAGGTGATGGGCTTTTGGGTTAAGTTGTAGTCAGGGGTTGCAAGGAGAAGAATTACACACAGGACACAGAATTTATAATATTATTTTATGATGGTCACCCAGAGTTAAGTACAAGAAAGTATGGGAAACATGTCCACAACACTAAAGACAGAAAATCCAGCCAAGGGCCTGGGTCCCACAACAATGTCCTGCATGGGTCCAGCTGAAAACCTAGAGCCCATGACAATGTCTCCCACAAGTTCAGCAGGAGTACTAGAGCCCACAACAATGACACATGCAAGTCTGTTTTATGAGTCTGCATGGGGAAGGTCCAAAGGTCAGCAGTGGAAGCTAGAAAGTTTATGCCAGTGGGGTGAAGGGTCTGCGCTAGTAGGATGAGGGTTCTACAGTGGAGCCAAGAAGTAACACTCAAATTAAGGACCAGGGCTGCCCTGAAAAGTACCATAGCCATCCTCAGCAACAATGAGGTCCTGAGCTCCTCTGAGCATGAGAAGAGTTGAGTACATGTCAGGAAGCCAGCATGACAAGTGTCTTGTGGAGATTAAACAGCACACATCTTCGTTCCCCTCCAGAGCCAGGAAGTGATGCTCAATATAAGGAACAGCGCTCCCCCAAAGTGAACCACAGCCACTCTCAATGACAAGGTCCTGAGCTCCTCTGATGATAATGGCCAAATTCATACTGGGGAAGCCAGCATGACAAACTCCTTCAGGAGAGCCAATGGATGCAAAACACATCACTTTGGAGAACCCAAACGCCCCGCTCTTCCTTTCCATGTCTCCTTTTTGCTGGTAACTTTCCTCAGGTGGGCCACCTACACTCAGCACCATGCTGATTTAACTCAGCGGGTGTTAAGTTGACCACTGGTTTTTAATCCACAACAAGTTATTTCCAAGATTTAGCTATTACAAACTGTGCTGCTATAAACACGGGTGCACATATATTGCTGTGGTATGATGTTTTCAAATCTGGGAAAATGCCCAGAAGGGGAATAGCTGAGTTGAATGGGAACTCAAATCCTAGTTTTTGAGGAATCTCCATACTGATTACCACAGTGGCTGTACCAATCTACACTCCCACCAACAACAGAGAAGGGTTCCTTTATCCCCACAGCCCCACCAGCACTTGTGATTAGTTGATTTCTTGATGGCAGCCATTCTTTAGTGAGATGGAATCTCGGTGTTTGAATCTGCATTTTTTTGAATGATCAGTGAGGTTGAACACTTTTTCATATATTTATTGGTCATTTGTATTCATCTGAGTAGTGGGTATTGATCTCAAATGCCCATTTTTGGATTGGGCCTTGAATTTGGGGAACCTGGTTTTTTCAATTCTTTATACATTCTATATAGAAGTCCTTTGTCTGAGGGACAGTTAGCTAAAATTTTTTACCCAACTCGTGGGCTTTTTTTTCACTCTGTTGGTGATTTCTTTTGATGTGAAAAAGTATTTCAATATGATGAGATCCCAGTTGTTGATTCTGGGAAGTATTTTCCAGGCAGTTTGAGTATTGCTCGTGAACTCTCTGCCTTCTGCTCTTTCAAGATTTCTACCTACCTTGTCTTCCAGTAGATACAGTGTTTCTATTTTAATCTTTAGATATTTGGTCCATTTTGAGTTTAGTTTAG